>JAMKCH010010716.1:0-103885 GCA_023653785.1 Ophioderma brevispina
GAATAACCTGAATTTGCGCAGCGGGCCGTTTTGCTCAAATACCCCAAAACATTCACCGGTTGCACGGGTTCTATGGGATGAGGATCCATATATGCCTTATAAAGTACTTTTCTGGCCAATATCTGAAACAATACAGCATTTGCAATTTGTATGGAGTATGTTGCCCGTTTTGCCTGTAATTAACTGTGATAGAAGTAAACGGAGTATCTAGGCAATTTTGCGCCCGATTAGTGATGGGTACGCGTCATAGCCTATACACTGGATACATAATACTGTCTGCACTTGCACTGCCACTGTACTAGACTCTGTTCTCTAAAATTGCTATAACTCCATGGGAATCCAGATGGAGCACTAATACTTCTAGTTCACTATAAATTCAGTATTTAATAATTCATGAGATTTTTCGCTGGATACCTGTAGAATGGATCTCAATTAGGCCTAAGGGGTAACTTGTGCTTTAGTCACTATAGACTAGCTTATAAATCCGAAGGTCAAGGGACACATTTCAGTTCCGTTCAAATTGAATTTCCAATTCCACGTTGATTTAAACCAATGGTTTTTGTGCAGTATACTGAACCCATAGACTGCAGTGCATTAATCTTTACTTCAAAGCAAGATTTTATCCGATGGGGGGGGGGGGGGGTTCCAATCAGGGGTTTGTTGAGTACCCGTGCTCATTCCAGGGGATCTGAAATTGACCCCTAAAATGATAACAAGAGAATTTCAGTGAAAATAAACCTCTAACGGAGCTGACGGAGCCATTTTTTTGTAAAATTATACTTAGTCCTAGGTTTTTCATGTTTTTTTTTTAAAATATTTTTGCTTATGATGAAATATGCAGTAAAATTATACCCTTGTGGGACTTGTTTTCTCAATGAGTGACTAAAATACCTTTAAATAGCCAATATACAAAAAAATACACCGCTGGGGGTTTATTTTGCCTTGATATGTTGAGGTTACCATTTTCCTATTTTTATCATATGAACCAGTCACAATCACAACTGAATTTGATACCCCCTAGAACTTTATTATTGTGAATTTGTATACCCCTAGAGGTTTTGTACGCCTTTGCAGCTATAGTTTTTTTTTTTTGGAACGAGCATTGGTTCCCGAGCAAAATCCAAGACGCCCAGTGATTTTATTCCAATTTTTAAAATAGAACGTGCAAGCCTGTAAAGAGATACGAGGTCATTCCAGGAAGATCGGGGGGGGGGGGGGTAAACACCCCCTGTGAGTTTTTCCTTTTTTACACATCCGTTCCTATAAATTTGTACCACAAGATAGCTTTGCGTTTTTTCTCTTTCAATTGATCCAAATAATACCAACATTTCCCAAAGGACATAAGTTAGGAAAGAGTGAAAATACATGATATAGTGAGGGGGGTTAGTAAGTAATAAAATCTTGTATGATTATCTAATAGATCTGTGTATGCTAGTAGTCAAAGCACTAGGCCTTCTCCATGAATTATTGTCCTGTGAGCTGAAAACCTGAAATATGGCATTTAAAGACTTTTTAATATTTTTAATCATATTTTGTTTTCGAACTACCCACCTATACTCGAAAATCAAACCAATAATTGACAAACCTTTACATACGTGCAATTAATCGCTAATGCTGTCCCTTTTCCATAGTTGTCCCTATTCAGGTGTACGTGCACGATCGGGTTCTTGGGTAGATCAAAAGGGCCGCCTTGGCAATTTCCGGTTTCCGCCCCCCCCCTCGCGTTCGAGCGGCGATAGCCTATCCAGTGTATAGAGATCATGTCTCCGACCGTGCGAACAGGAGAGTATGGAAGTGACGCAATATTGTCTTGAACAAGTTGAACCATCGACAAGACACGTTTGAAGGACGTTTGAAAAATTTTAACTCCTCAATTACCGGAAGGTACTATTGTTCAAAGGGTTTTGCATAAGTCCGCAAATTCCTGCAATAAGAGCGTGGCAAAGAGAGGAATGTCGCAGATTTTTATGCATCACCATGACAGTGCGCCGTACATAGGTCTGAATAATTTTTAAAGCAATGGCATCCGTATCTTGCATCAATCCACCGGATCTGACACCATTTTATTTCTGGCTGTTTCAGGACTGAAAGCTGATCTTACTGTTTCCGACCATGTAGAGTACCCTGGAGTAGACATTCCACAATAGCATTATTGTGTGTCAATTTACATTGTTCTGTACTAACCTGCAATAATAAATTGAATAGACCAATTTGAAACCTCTGTGACCCAGGATCGGGAGTTTCGTTTTGTCGTGAACTGCACTACCGCGTACAGACCTGAGGACGAGTATTGTCCCGTACGGTGCCGCATAGGGTTGCCAGATTGTTTTTATCCCTGCTTTATTTGGGAACGGACAATACCATCAAATATTCCTGAGAGAGTCCCCGTCGTTTCCCCCCCTCCGCAAGATGACCTTTAATTAAAGTGTAGCCGGATAGTGTGGGAATGAATCCAAATCGTTGGACCATCATACGTACCATGTCTCCGAATCATTTTAATGCAATTCAAAT
Source organism: Ophioderma brevispina (assembly GCA_023653785.1). Classification (NCBI taxonomy): domain Eukaryota; kingdom Metazoa; phylum Echinodermata; class Ophiuroidea; order Amphilepidida; family Ophiodermatidae; genus Ophioderma; species Ophioderma brevispina. The sequence goes on from JAMKCH010010716.1 coordinate 2,512, forward strand.
TAAATGATTAAAGCAATATTGGCACTTTTGTTTTGAAGACGCGCCCCCAATTTTCAAAATTTGATATTTTTTTGCACAGTGACGTGGTAATTGTCTAGGAAACTAAATACCTGCAACGAGAATACTAAAAAATGCGTATTTATCACAAAATAAGCGATTTTGTAATTAGAATTGGGATCCCAGATTGGACTTAACGGCAGAGCTGGAAATGCTACGTGTATGTCCGTCCATGATGAAATAGTGCCACCTCGAGAAAATAACCTCTAACTTGACTTGCCCGAACTATTAAAACAACTCATGGATGAGCGTAGACACGTACAAAATTCCTTCGTTTGTGACACATAGACATTTTCGAGCTTAACCATTCACAGGTATAGTTTACTAGCCAGTTACCAATGCAACCGTGTAAAAATCGCCAAATTTTTGAAAAATTGGGGGCGCCCTTCAAAAAATGTGCTAATATTGCTTTAAGATTATTGTTATGTTGAACAAATAATGTTTTATTTTCAATACAACCCCACTTTTTTCTTTAGGAAATTTAAAAAGCTTCTTGTACCCTCAAAGGACTATGCGCTGGTTATTTTACATTGATCTAAAATAGAAAATTAACTTCCTAATGTTATGATTTATCTTAATGTTCTGATTTTTCAAATTTTAAAAGTAGTCCAAATGTTTAGCTGCCATCATATTACTGTATGTAGGCCAATGGGTATTTCAGCACCTTCTGTTTTATGCATAGATCACTAGATATCTTGAGAAAAGCTTATTCTCAAAATTTGAGCTGATCCCGATCTTGCGGTTTTGTGTTATGAGCAAATGCTCGTTTCCCACGGTCCCATAGGCTACTGTGCTGTAATTTCTGTCCGTTTACGGACAAAAATACAAAAATGCAAATTTCTTACAGATGCGACCGAATTTGCACGTAAGATTGAGCACACGTGGATTACTAAGGCTAACGGTTCAGATGATATAAAAATCTCAACATTTTTAGGTAAGTCGGGGGGACGAGGCTGTGGATCACGAAATACCCCTTTAAAAAATCACAAAATAGTTTTCAATTACCTAATTTTTCAACAAAATGTTCAAATGTATGAATAACCTATGTTCCTGAAAGCTTCCCCCTATAGTTCTTGGAATGCCCAATTTTGCTTAATAGGTAAGCTTTCATTTGTACAGTTGGACCTGCACGGAAAACATGCCAAGCTTAAAATGAGATGTTTACCAAACCAAGTGACTATGACTTATTAATTGAAAAAACAGTGGAGTAGCGATCTGGTTGGCAGACCCAATAACAGAATCAAACTTACGTTGGGGAATGTCCATCAACAAGCATTGATGAAGATTTTCTCGTTGATTTGTGAACCTACAACCCATCGAGCATGTTACTCCAGATCCATACGTCCCGCTGGGTAGGACTGATGAAACGATATCCCGCCGCCATCAGTCTGAAGGGCTTGTGAAGATAATCTCATCCTGCAAGGACAAATAGATGTGCGTGAGTGTTACCAGAAAATCCATCACATTTAAATACAGCACAAAGCAACCCATCCAGTCATATAGTGTACTCAACAGTTGCCCTGCCTTATTACTAGAAAAATGGATGCCACCAGTAGAGTAGTGTAGTACCCATCGCTACCAAAATGTTTTTTTTTTTCCATAGAAAATCAATAACATTAGGTAAGTTGGTTTAATAGCCAACTTCATTATACTGTTAACCTTTCATAAGATTTTGAATTATAAAAATCGGACTAACCAAAGTGAATACACTTAATTGTGTTAGGGTGCTGTTTTCATCCTTGGGCTAAGTGGAAAATGTATGTGGTAACTTTACCCCTTCCTGACACGCTGTTTTACAACATGCTATAGTCCCTTCGGGAGCGTTTTTTAAACACTCAAACGTGTGATTGTGGACCAATAGAGAGCTGTGGTCCTCCTTTTTCCTTCGATACAAAATGAAGTACTAATATGCCCAGTACGACGTCAAAATGATGTCATAACCTCGCTATACAGTAAAGCTCATGGCCACACAAGCATTAGGCCGATTCTCTTTTGGTACTTTTCCGCAGAGTAAAGCACTAAAACCATCTGTATGTATTAAAGCTGTCTTTTGCCCTGATTTAGAGCCAAAACCATCTTAAAATCTGATAGTCCTAATATTTTGGTGGCAAATTGAATTTTTGCCTATTGTGCACTTGTGTTTTCTGAAATTGACAAATTTTTTGTTGCCTAATGGGTCTTTATGAGGTCATTGTGATGCCATAAAGGGTACTTATCTTGGTATCAGGAGAATGGATATAGCTATCTATTGGTACCAAAATCAAAAGTTCAAGTGCGTAGTAAGGAGATTTCCGAAGGAGGATAATGTGATGCAAAAAAAAGGCTTGAGTAGTCGAGGGATAACAACACAAATACATTGTTTCACCACTTAGCCCACAGGATGGAATCAGCACCTCTAACACAATTAAGTGTATTTTCACTTTGGTTAGTCGATTTTTCTGGATTCAAAATTCCTATTGAAAGGGTTACAGTATTAATTGAAGTTGGAAATTATTAAAACCAACTTACCTAATGTTAATTGATTTTTCTAATGGAAAAAATAAAACATTTTGGTATCGAGGGTACTACGCAATTCTGGACACCCTGTATTGTAGTACTGGAAATCGTCTATCTTGTCCACCAACATGGCTGGCTATTGGAATACGGTCTAAAGATTAGTCTAGTTTTACCGATCGAGTCAAATTAATAAATTAATCCTTTATATGTTAAACTATTGACTTCTGAGGTGCTAATAATTCCAGAAACGCAGTATTTCATTAAACATGTCATTTGCTATGCATCATCAATCTGAAGTAAACCCCAACACGCACCAGACTAACAAATACGCGAGCGCACACACCCCAAAAAACCCCACGCCCCAAGAACCCTAAAGCAAAGATTGATGTTGTTTTGAAAAATTACTGTTCAACAACGAAATTTTGCTTTGGAAAAGTTAAATTTCTTACAGAAACCGTGGTTTCTTTTAGTTCTTCGTTGCCGCCATCGCTCCTCAAACGGTGGTTCCAAACCTACAGCAGAACTCGCGTATTCCGCGTAGAATCCTTCGAAAGTTGCTGATACTCAGAATGGAACACCACATGGATCTCTGACCACGAGATTCTATAAGATCAGGCGGGTGATTACCTGAACCGCCACAAAACCGACCAATCAGAGGCGAGATACTGGAATGTTCCCTTCCGGACTTCAATGTAATCCATAGACACAATGGGTAGGAAGGTTCCATATCGAAAGAAGTAAACCTTTAACGAAAAGAAACTGACATGCCTTTTTTTCCATTGTCTAAAGTGTTCCCGAATCCCGAAAGACTATATTTTGTAAATAAAAACAATAAAAAATTGAAATATTACTGTACCCTACTCCTACAAAGTAAAACACAAAAACACAACAAATAAAACGCTCGCAAATTATCTTATATGTAACCTGTTGAAGAAATTACAGGCATACCAAACAAAGACGAGATGAAAATTTCCAGTGCTACTGTCGTTCCCGTAATTCAATTACGGGAACAATTTACGCTGGAAGTCAAAAGAGTATTTTTTAGGAAAAGAAAAGGTTTGAGCATGTTGAGTTTAAACCCTATTCTTACTAATATATGGTGAGATGCATCAGGAAGAGACACGATATAAGTACATAACTGGTATGTCTCGTAGGAATCCGGGTATCCAGGAGAAAAAAACGCCCCAACGCTCTGCCGTAACGTTTCAAAGCAAGAACCGGGAACTGGTGTCGGCAATGGTTCTAAAAATAAAATAAAAAAAGTGTTGGGTAATCATGAATTAGCTCTTGGAATTTTGCATTTTCCTTTTTGAAAATGTTTGCAGAATGAACAACACTTGATATCATATCGGACGCACGTGACGGTTTTCGACCTGATATCAGGATCAGAGTAGTGGTGTTTAGGAACTAATATATTCAGCCCGCAACCGTTCTGAGGGTTTTTATTTTACGTTCTACCTATAGGCATACTGAACGCGAATACAAACTATATCTAACACAGGGGAATAAAACAACTTATCTTTCACTTTAAACTGTGTGCCAAACTGACAATGTGACATTAATTTCCACTCTCATGCATTTGCTGTTAAAACGTCAACATTCCCTTTTTGGGTTGGCTTAAAACTTAACCGCCAATTGACCAGTGCTCAGGTCATGGTGGGTGAATCGTGTCTCATTGTTTAGAACAATAGAAACTTGTTCCAACCGGAAAGAACCTAGCGGAATCCGTTTACAATCAGTGGATTGATTTTGAAGCCGCGCCTTATCAAAGTAGAAAAGGGTTCGTTATCCGCTATTCGATGCTGCTGGAAATACATATGAGTGCGGTAATAGTATTAAAGCCACAGTCAGTCACTTTGCTTTTTATATGGCGCAATTTTGCTATCAGCGATTTGCCAAATCAGAAAATTTAAAAAATAATCAGAAATCAGATTTTTGCATGCATGTAAAAAGCTATCCTAACATACCCTGCAAGTTATAAGGCTAGAAGCAACTTAATAAAGACAGAATCGGATGTTTTAGTCATTACTGTTCGTACGGAACCTTTCTACAACACGTAATTGAATGGAGATTCATATCTTTGAATACAGCTGGTTTTTGCTCTTTTTCAATTTGCATTTGAAAAAAAATAACTTTTGCGAATTAGACAGACTTATTCTTCACTTTTAGACTACTGTAAATTTCGAAAATTATGACTCTTTTGGGTGGATCACTGATAGTGCCTTTAATTTAGAAAGCAGCCTCATGAACAAATTATCTTAACCGTTCTGCGAGTAAACATCGTTAAAGTAATTGGAATCTTCTGTTTAAACAGCAGCATTTTATGTTCATAGAGGACCCCCCTCATCAGATTTTTCCCATAAAATCATCCGTGTTAACAAAATTGCTAGGAGACTTTAGTACAACAATTTCCGATACAACCAATACAAACAATTCAACACCGCCCAAAATTAAGGGCAATGTTTGTTTACACTTGGAAGAACATCACTTATTAATAGTGCCTTTAATAACAATATGGAGGAGAGGGACTCCTTTTTTGGATGCTGCTGCGGCAAAACTCGTGCTTTGTCATCTTCTACTTTTACTTTCATCAATGAGTTAAAAGACCTTGAGGTTGTAGAGCCATCAGTAAAGCATCTCGCGTAGTACGACATTGTAATGTATTTTGTCTTGCATACCTCATTATTGGCTATAAACAATGATTACTTAAATTTAAAATATTCATTTAGAGCCCGAGAAGACTGGAAAGAGTCTAGAAATAATTAACAGTGGTAAAGACTGGATTTGCAGAGATTACCTTCTTATCTTTTGAAACTACAATCGTTTTATGTAGGCAGTTATTGTGAGGTAAGTATGCAATGCACGTTACACGGGACTATTTTAGCATACTGATTATCCTTTCTTTCCTCCTCCTTCCTCCCTCCTCCCAAACCAATGTTTAAGTTAACATGTAACACGATTGTGCAAATCTACTTTCATCTGGCAACATCGCATAAAGGGGTGATACCAGCTTCTATGAGATTTTGGCCCGAAATTACGCCCCTGGACCATATGGTCCAGGAGCATATGGCCCTGAGCATAAATAATCCTGAGAAATATTCTAAGTTATACTCGATCCATCTGATATGTGACCCCGTACCATTCTTGCGGAGGTGAAAAATTCAATGAGGCGCAGGGACTTCTGTTAATCATGTTAATATTGTGAGGAATGTTAAGGCCTGAAATACACTTTTGTGCGTTTCCATACATGAATGAAATTGTATTTAGTGGCAGGTGAGTGAGTTATATGACCGGAATGCCCTCCAAGATAATCCGGTGTGGCACGTGCATTTGAATTCTTTCATTTTCCCTCTCCGACTTAATTGAATAGGTCCAAAAACTCCAGGGGGACGAACGTATCAACGCGAATCGACTATAAATTGAATGCACATGCTCCAGGAGCATGGCAAATATGCTCCTGGAGCAGTATTTGACTTAGACTATTTCTCCACTACTCCAGGAGCATATGGCAAATATTGTGCATTCAAATATGCTCCTGAAGCATATTTGAGCAAATTTTCTCCAGATTATTTATGCTCCAGTTGGAGAGTCAAATTTGTTCCTGGAGCATTTTTGACTTGAAATTATTTTCCCCAGATTATTCTCCAGGATCATATGCTCCAGGACCATATGATCCTGGACCATTATGATCCTGGAGCATTATTTCGGACCAAAATCTCATAGAAGCGGGTGAGAATGCAGTCAAACGCGCAATAGCGTCCAACATTTTCACAAAATATTTTAAACACCTGTATAGGTCCAAAAATGTTTTCTTACCACGGTAATTGTCAGGCACAGCTGTCACCGTGGCATTGAATCCTTCAGCTTGTATGGAATCATCAGCGTGGAATATCGCATATAAGTGTTGTCCCGTACTAACTATGTTAGGTGGAATATAAATGCCACAAAATGAACCAAACTCTTGAGCAAATTCGTCCTCTCCGTCAAAAATTCGGAGAAAGTCAAATACGCACGTCCCGTAACCATCGCCTGACTCTAATGTAAATGCCGTAAAGTGGACTCGGACCCGATAACCTGTAAAAGAGAATGCACAGTATAGTATGACACAGAGGGTATGACATATATAGTGTTGCTTTAGGCGACGAAAAAATGTTATCATCGTCGTCGTCATCGTCATCATCATTACCAATTATTATTAAAAGGGAGGTGAAATTAATTGAATCATAACTGGAATCCACAATGATGGGACGATGACTATGGCGAAATTCATGCACTAAATCATCAGCAGAATTATATACTGTGTGTGTAAATGCATATTTGTGGCTAAAGTACACTCAAGTGTTTACGGTGCATGACCCGATTGTCAATCTCGTCCTCCACTTCGCCCCATCTAAATAATTGAGGTAGAAGTATCCAAGAAAGGTTTTTTCTGATAATACCAACAAATGTTAGGTCTGAGAAGTGTTCCCTTCAGATAGTATGAACAAAAAGGTCATCGTCTCGTCCCAAACGTGATGGATCACAAGTTCTATATGGGATATTTATTATGAAACTGAAATTTTTGCTTCCGATATCCAACCCGTTAGATAGTGCAATTTAGCTCAAATGGACAACGATCCAAACAATCAAATCAACTCAAATGCCAAGCAAAACCAGTTGGTCTACTAAATGGTCGGTGATAGGCAAATGTTGATTACGGTTGTTCGGAAGGAATGGTGTATGAGTTGTGTAAGATCGGCGATGCTGTACGGGAGTGAGACATGGTGTCTGAGCGGAAATGAGATGGGGATTTTGAGGACAGAGCGCGATGGTTAGAGCGATGTGTGGTGTCAAGTTGATGGATAGGATGAAGATTGACGACTTGTAGAGCAGGAGCAGAATATCATAGAGGCCTTATTTAAGGAGTTTGTTTACCACTCACTACTGAAAAGGTTTAACACCTTTGGTAGCTAGTATGGACCCTCTACATCAATGCTAGGTCGTTAGCACTCTCAAATTGTGGTATCAATAGGGGCCAATTTAAGTTTACACAGGGGTCAACATTTTAAAATGCCCCAATCATGTTGAAACGTATGCCATATTGTCCATCTAATCATAAGGATTCCAAAAATGTAAAGTTTGTACCACTTACGACCATTGGTTCTGGAGTTATATAGGGTAAAAATGACTGAAATGGTAAAAAAGGTCAATCTCAATTTGTACAGGAGTCAACATTAAAAGTTAATCTGATTGTATTTTAAATACTTGCAAATTATTGTCTGATGTAAGAGGACTCCCAAAAAGTATAGTTTTGATTATGTTAAATGTTTACTTACGGAGATAAGGGTCAAAGAAGGTCAACACCAATTGGATTATGTTGCCCTATGACCTATTTTGTCCCTTAACACGATGACTAAGCATTGCAGATGGTAAAAACTATTCCTTATTTTGACACATTAAGCTAGATGAACAGCATCTTTAATTTTTTACCAAACTTCTGATTTTGACCCCTGTACAAATAGAAATTGACCTTTTTTACCATTTTAGGCATTTGTACCCTATAACTCCCAAACCAATGGTCGTAGATGGTATAAACTATACATTTTTGGAATCCTTATGACTAGACGGACAATATGGCATACATTTCAATATGATTGGAGTATTTTAAAAGTTTGATCCCTGTGTAACCTTAAATTGCCCCCTATTGAAAAAGTGACACCACAATTTGAGAGTACTACCTACCTAGCATTGATATTGAGGGTCCATATTAACTACCAAAGGTGTCAAACCGTTTCTGAAGTGAGGGGTAAACGATGATGTTTGACCTGGGTCCGTGCTCCTCCTCTATTGACATGATTGATGCAGATGTTGGGTTTAGAAGTAGCAGCCGTGGACCGGTTGGAGAAGGTGTACGTTGGTATGGGCACGTGCTGAGGAGGGATGCCGAGCATGTTTTAAGAAGGCCCTTTGTGTTTGGGGTGTGTTGTTCGAGGAGGAGACGACCAAAGACGACATGGAAGAAGCAAGTGGAAGAGGAGAGTAGGAAGGTTGGGTTGAATCGGGCGAGTGAAGGGAGCAGGTAAGGTCGATTGCTGCGAATACGAGGTAAATCCGGCCATCACCATGATCACGGGGACAAAAAATTGGATTTGAGTTGTTTGAATAAATCACTTCCAAGAGTATGTTTATTTTTATTGTTTGGTAGCTTTTTTGACAGAAATACATTATTCTTAAAATAAGTAACTTACCTGGTGATGTTTCATAGCGGTATTCACATTTGCTATTAACTGGGTAATTATTAGGAAAAGCCAGTGACTTCATAATAAAACTCCTGTCTATGCTCACAAAGCGATCTTCGTGGCACGCCTGGCAAAGGTTCTTGAGGACCAACAGCACCAGTGTCGTCAGGGCGATGTCTCTGATGCCCTTCATACTTCTGTAATATCACCCAAAAGGAGGAAAGTATAAGAACTAGGATACAATACGAGATTGAGAAGAATGCATCTTGAAGTAAACATGTTTCCACTTAGAACATCCGCTTGCTTGAGCTTTTGTCAACAACTTGTGCTCTTTGACTGTTTTGTTCATGTTAATATTGTACGCTGATGTATTATGTTTAGGCAAGATTAATACACCCTACCATTTCGGATCATCCTCGCTGTTCCACTGGATAAGATATTCGCTCTGTAATACAGTGTTCCGTGTTCGATTCCCTGTTCGGACTCTTATAGAAAATAAGACTACTTCCATTTTGAGAAGGGAGGAAAACTTCCTTTTTAAATCTGCGATTATAAGCCTTCTGATCTGCGTCTTCCAGTTCTCGGCTTGGCCAACTTTACTTAATATTAATAGGTACAAAGTTTGAAAACTTTATCAGTAACAGATCACTAATCTATGAAATTCAACCTTGTCTACCTGGAGAACTTAGTAGTTAAAGTTTCAAATCATGCGAATTACGTATATGTTAAATGTACCATTCTGATGCTTTCCGCTAGGAAAGTGATAAACATATCTCTGACCGATAGATTTAATCTATCGCCCCTCTATCAACCCTGGCTTGTTAAGAGCGCTGTGCTAGTAATACGCATGTTGCCGGTTCGAATCCGGCCAATTGCACATTTTTTTCCGACACGTGTATGCGCTGGCCATTCAACTTTAAATATTGTGCACATGAACGCTGTGCCAGAATTAATTTTTTTGAAACATTGCCATAAACACAAACTTGTCTAATTTTAGCTCTCTTGTATGCTACCACGAAACAGCTGTCAATCGTGATACCTATGAGCTGTGCAAAATCAATATATACTTAAACTTTTTAAGGATTGGAACCCGGCCATTCAAAGCAATAAATTAAATCACCTATCGGTACGGGTGCAAATATCAAGAAGATAGAATTATAACTTTATTCTTTGTTGTGCTCCAGAACGCGATTTGTTGATGGAATCTCAAATACGCAAGAAGACCCTATACAGCGCGACACTTTTAAGGTTTTAGGAAACCTTAAGAATAATTATTTTGCTTTACAAAATAATTAGGACAGGTTCATGTATCATGCTTTAACCTTTGGCATTTCTTTTTTGCGGCATACATCGTAATAGACTTTATGGTTATACTAAATTAGCAATTTAAAAGAAGGAATAACCCAGGGGGAACTTGAAGTTGTATCCTAAGGTGGATGTACAAAAACACGTAATTATGATAATTTTTCGAGATCAGGCGATTATACATTGTTAATGGTATCCTTTCTTAATACTGAACAGGGATTGAAAATAAAGACACATCATACAGAATATAAGCTCGTTATCGACATTAAAAAACTGAACGTTACTTTTGTGAATGGCACGTGTTTGTGCTAACCAAAAATAAGATTGAAATTATATTTTTAGATTTTATAATTCTATCAGAGATATTTCAAATACAATTGTTCAAAATCCAAAATCCTGCATAATTTAGAAGTTGTGGGTCCTCGAAAGCTTTGAAATCTGCAGCTATACGAAACTGCTCTACTGTTACGGTATATCCCGTGAACATGGTGAATGCCAAGGCCAGACATAACCTTTAAACGCAAAGAAATGAGCTTGGTGCACAATTGATCGGACTTCATTATAAAACACAATTTACAGTACTTTTTGTTGATTCAAATTGATTGGTTCAAGAATTTGGAAGGAAAACGGAATATCAAAAACAATTACATACTACACATTTATTTATGCCTACAAGTGTATAATAATACCCATTTATCTCGGGGTGACTATGGTGTCCTCAGCAAGCATACCTGTTAACAATTTTCCCGGAAATTAGAGAAAACAGATTTTACGTAAATTACGGAAAAAATCTGGTTTTGAAAACATAAAAAATAAAAAACAAAAAAACATAAAAATAGGCTCCTCTTAAAAAATGTTAATTTACGGAAATATTCAAAAAATTCTGGCCAGCAATATTTCCGTAATTTTTTTTTGGTTCCGTAATTTAATGTACGGAAAAATTCTGTTAAAAATACAAGATTTTTTTCCATTACATAGACAAATTTCTGTAAAATACTGTCAAGTTCCGTTAATGGACAAAATTCTGTAAATTTTCCCCCTAAAAATATAAAAAAAATAAAAAAAATCCAGAAATTTCAGTAAATTTCGGACATTTTTTTAAACAGTGTCGTCAACGACCGTTCGGGCTTACACAGCGGGATTTTCAAAATGGAGCTGATATATACCTTTAGAGTTTTACGATAACAAGTCCATGGTTTTTTCTTGAGAAAGGTTCGTTTTGCACGGAGAGAGTACGAGTAGTCCTATGAAGATATTGTTGCCAGTACTTAAGGCGAACCAGGGGTGTGTATAAGTCTATTGACAACACAAATTCTGCAGCATAAAGTCCGCGGATGCATAAATTACTCCAGGTTACTTTTAGGGCCACAAAAATGGAATCCGTTTGATTCCCAAGATATTAACTAAAAGCTCTTTAGGCTTCAAAGACGACAACAGTAACATATATTATGCACATGTCAAAATCTTCAAACGTTCCAAAATGGTAAACCAAAATCGGAAGCAGTGTGTCAACATCTCTCAAGCGTGGTAAGCAATCACTTACTGTTTCAAAAAGTTTTTCTCGCGCTCACAATGTTTTTGTTTTTCTACGTTATTTTATACTCAAAGTAGCTTGGACGTGGTGACAACTTAATTCTTTGGTACAGCCTTCACATTCATCGTGCTATCTACCGTAGAAAGCAATAAGCGAAATCGGCATTACAGATTTATGATGCATTGTGGGAATGTTTTGCCACTTTTAGGTCGCTTGCTTTTTGACAAATCAAGATTATGGTTTTAATAATTATGTTTTTAAACTATTCCAGCAATATGGCCAATAAAAATATATGCCATAAATTATTTGGAGAGAATAAAACATGTTTTCTATTTTAAATATCAAAAAATATCTTAGAACTATTTTTTCGAAATAACCAAAAGGCAATTTTCCTGAAATATTGACAGGGACAAAGGTCAGGAGTCCTAAAAATAATACCGTAAGTTGCAATGCCGATTTGTCTTATTGTATGGTTTCATACATAGTGAGTCTATGGAATTGATGTTAAGTTCCCCGTTTAATGTACGCGATGACTTCATTAGTCATTAATTGAAGTGCCATTATTGTTAACACATGCAAGGTTGTTGACATTGTGTTGGTGTTTTATTAGAAAATGTATATAAACATCTATACAGTTTGGAAAAAAATAGGCTTTGAGATAAAATCTTTGAAAGTTCATGAACCTAAAAACACAACGTCTTTTGTCCGAATACGCAGAGAAATTAATTTCCATGCCCCTGGACCTCTGATGTTTTGCAGAACACTAAAAGGTCAATTCATATAGGCGGAAATTCTGAGGAGGGCGAGGGATATATATAGAGGGACGATTGATCATACATTGATATTGAGCAGTTTAGGTGACTATCTATTATTTTAGTTGACTATTTTTATTCAGTACAGAAAAGTGCTCAGTGTATTTCAAAATCTCTGAGTCTGCCTTTAACCGCGGTCTGAAATATCCACTATGTCGAGCTATTTGTGGGAAACCTCGATCCCTCTCGATCCACGCCTCGCTCCTGGCCTCCTTGCCAAACCATTTCTGACTCCTGGATAGTATGTAAAAGAATGTGATCATATAGAATAGTAAAAAACAGTCTAAAGATATAAAAAAAGTGCTAATGGGGGTATGGGGTGTTGGGGTGTTTTTTTTTTAAGTTGACTATTTTTTTTTTCATATTGGAATAGCCATCAGGGTTAAATAACACTTAGGAAAGAGGGGCAGGGTCAGGGCAGGCTTGAAGAGAAAGAGTGAAATTATCATGATTATGGGGGTTTATTCGGTAAAGCATAAAGCGCAATTGTGATGATTGAGATTTATTCGGTTAATATCAACCACCATATACGGAGCGATCCGGGATCGATCATGGAATCAAGGAGGGTTGGTGATAGGAGCGAGGCAGGAGGGTCCAGGATTGATCGGGGGGATCGAGGAAAGATTCGCGGTGTTCCCACACATTAGGGCTACCATCTAATTATATATCCCATCGAAGGTCATGCTTGAAAGCTGGATGAAGCTATGACCCAGATGATGGCGGCTAAGCCTCATTCAATTCAGCAACTCCCTCAAATGAATCAAAGTAGATTACAACAATACAGACTGAAAACCACAAACCGATGAGGTGCTTCATGACGTAAGTCGGTGGTGGGTGCTAATCACATGGCTCATATATGACCTCGTCATCGTCCGTTATTATGAGAATTAAAAAGTAAACCTTACAGTGTAGTTGATTCTTCAGCTCCAACGGTTTCGAATAAGAAAATATTATAAATATATTTAAAAAAATCAGGATTTTTCGTCGGGATTTCGTGTTAATGACGATGTCTATTTGGGATTTCTTGGCCGCCACCGCCTGTTATGAGCAACCGCGTGTAGCGGAAAGCCATCTTGTGGCCATGATATATTGCTCTTGAATTTTCGCCCTTTTGGGAATTAAATGTATTACCACATGCACCAGGATTAATAAGAATTTTCATCAATGTCAAAAATCGAATAGGACGTAGTCTACTTGTTGTGTGACCCATCTTTTTGCTTTTTGCCAATTCGTCTTGTTCATGCTTTGGAAACGCGAAATAGCGAAGTTAAAAATAACGAAAAGGCGAATCAAAAGCAAAACAGACGAAAACAATTGATGGCGCGAACGAAAGAGAATAAAAAAGGCGGCAAAAAAGGCTAAGACGAAACAGTAGAAGTATACGAGGTCCAGATGAGTGGGGTCTATAATATGATGAAAATGTTTAATTGATAAGTCGACAATCTTATTTAAAATTCAAACGGAAGTTAGTGGGCAAAATTAATAAAATTCAGGGTTCATGAAAAGGACTTTGGGTATAAACGGGTTATTTTTACTTTTTCCATTCATGTTTACCGGAACATACTTATAAAACCAATCACTAATCAAAGTTCAGCCTCATGTTCCATTATTTTGGACCTCTTTTTGAGTTCGTCATATTTGCCGTCGCATATACGCGAGGTAAACATGAATTGTGTGTAAACAAAGTTTCTCATTAATTCACAGAAAGTTATTGCTGTACAACAAAATAAAAAATTATGGCTTTTGACAGAACTTGGAAGTTATCCAAGTTAGTTTATTAGTCGGGCTTTATAAATCTTGATATTACATGACTCAATATGTGTTCATTCCGTTAACGTATAGCCTGGAATATACAGAAGTTGCGAATACCACTTAGTCATCAACACCTGAAAAGTTGTGAATCAGTATGAAAATAAAAACAAACTTGTATTGACTCAACAAATACAAAAGAATGATGAAATAAGTAATAAATGGGTAAAAAAGAAATACAGAATGAAAGGGGGAAGAAAAAAGGAAAAGTCTGGTTTTCGATCGAAAAAAAAACAGGTATATAAAAACCTGCTTATCGAATTTGATTAACTATTTTTATTACCCTGGCTTAAAAGCCGTGGGGGATATTGTGGCAGCAGATTCCTCAAACATGTTCGTATACGGAGTGGTCCAAAAAAGTTTACACTTTTTCTTATGCAAATTTCTCAAAAGTGGGTAAACATATCAAAATTGTTTGAGGATATTTATTAACTTCAATAATTTTGTTGGAACCTGGTGAAAACGGCGTTGAAAGCAAAGCTGAAATGACAAAATAGCCGCCATCTTGAGAAAAAGGTGAAAAACCACTTTGCACAAACGATAAGTCTATGGCACTCTGTTTGCGATCACCTATATTGAAGATTGATACACTCAAACATTAAACAATGCATCCCGTCATGGGACTTGGTATTTATTATCTCTTCTGTAATAAAAAATTTCCTCATTCTAGTTGTAAATTGCCTCATTTTTAGAGCTAAGCACTTAGCTACAGCTTTCGAAAGTGATGATTAAGTGACTGACAAGATGCAAATTCTCTCCAATTGAAATCAACTTAATTACTTTATAAATGGACATTTCAATTTCAAAGTATATTCAAGTGATTCAAGTATACGTCTATTTGGTTCAGTTTCATGGTTGAAATATTCCCTCATTCATTTTCAAAAGGTAAATACCTCACACGAACTTGAAAGGTTACTTGATTAGCTACAGTTCACGCAATGGTATTGATTATTGTTAACCACGATTAGACTTACGTGTGTGCATAAGTGGTTTTTGACCATTTTCTCTACACAGCCGCCATTTTGTTATTTGAGCTTTGTTTTCAACGCCATTTTCACCAGGTTCTAACAAGATATTGTAATTAATAAATATCTTCAAACAAATTTGATATGTCTACCCACTTTTGAGAAATTTTAAGACAAAAAAGTGTAGGCCTAAACCTTTTTGGGCCACTCTGTATGTGTCTGTGTGTATGTTTGTGTTTGTTCCATTATGGTTAGGTTAACTTGGTTAGGTCGATAAAGGTGAACTTCTACCAGATCCCAATGTCCAAATTTGACAAAACTTGGTATATACGTGGGTAGTGGTGCATGCAAGTACTACTAATATACCCATGCACTGTGTCATCACTATCTGCGTATATTAAATAGCTCATTTGCATACTTTCTCCCCGCAAGGGGGGGGGGGTCTCGCAAGTTTTAACTTTTACTATTTTTTTAATTTGATCCCAAAAAATATGCAAAGAATCTTCTTAAAATTCTAAGCTAGGCCTACTTTTCTCAGGATAAATTTTTATCTAAATTAATTTGCATTTGATTGGTTGTAGAACACCTTATAGCAGTACCGATAAACGTTTCCAAGGTTTATTGGACAAACAAGTAGAATCAGTTTTGAACTTGCCTGGCAGGTATAATCACCCCTATCGAGAAACACCTTTCAATCTTAGAAAAAAAGGGCAACTTAGAACCTTTTGAACCTGTATGAAGCACCCAGTTTCTATAGAACTCTATAGGTTATATAAAGAACCGTACACGTTTAAATAGGACTACGAATGTTCGTCTTTTTTATGGGTTGATGTATATTTTAAAAATTTAAGCAAAGTGAAAGGGGCCGTGTTAAACCTTTTTGATTCTAAAATATGTTTTCTTGGCTGAAACCATATCTTTCTGTTCTATAACCCAAAGGGTACTTTATTAACATTGATTAGGGGTTCCCAAAGTTTTAAGGTTCAGCAAAGAACCATTTTCTTGGATAAAGAATACCTTTTTGGTTCAAAAAAGAACCCTAACGAATCTTCATGGGGTTCTTTGAAGAACTAAAAATGTTATGTAGTCAATAAATTGGTTCTTTATAGAACTTTATGTAGTCAATAAAATGTTTTTTTATAGAACTTTAAAGACCCTTTATCAAGAACTTTTCAGATTCCACTAGTTCATTGTAGAACAGAAAGACCACGTTTTGGAGATGCAAATTATTTTAGAATCAATCAAAACGGGTTAAAACTGTTTTTCATAGGCGAGCATTTTTTTTTTTTTTTTTTTTGGCTCGCAAGTTTTAACTTTTACTATTTTTTTAATTTGATCCAAAAAAATATGCAAAGAATCTTCTTAAAATTCTAAGCTAGGCCTACTTTTCTCAGGATAAATTTATCTAAATTAATTTGCATTTGATTGGTTGTAGAACACCTTATAGCAGTACCGATAAACGTTTCCAAGGTTTATTGGACAAACAAGTAGAATCAGTTTTGAACTTGCCTGGCAGGTATAATCACCCCTATCGAGAAACACCTTTCAATCTTAGAAAAAAAGGGCAACTTAGAACCTTTTGAACCTGTATGAAGCACCCAGTTTCTATAGAACTCTATAGGTTATATAAAGAACCGTACACGTTTAAATAGGACTACGAATGTTCGTCTTTTTTATGGGTTGATATATATTTTAAAAATTTAAGCAAAGTGAGAGGGGCCGTGTTAAACCTTTTTGATTCTAAAATATGTTTTCTTGGCTGAAACCATATCTTTCTGTTCTATAACCCAAAGGGTACTTTATTAACATTGATTAGGGGTTCCCAAAGTTTTAAGGTTCAGCAAAGAACCATTTCTTGATAAAATAAAGAATACCTTTTTGGTTCAAAAAAGAACCCTAACGAATCTTCATGGGGTTCTTTGAAGAACTAAAAATGTTATGTAGTCAATAAATTGGTTCTTTATAGAACTTTATGTAGTCAATAAAATGTTTTTTTATAGAACTTTAAAGACCCTTTATCAAGAACTTTTCAGATTCCACTAGTTCATTGTAGAACAGAAAGACCACGTTTTGGAGATGCAAATTATTTTAGAATCAATCAAAACGGGTTAAAACTGTTTTCTAGTGCGAGCCACCACCCAAGAAGAAGGTTCCATTTGCCTATTCAAAAGTTCTAAAAAGAACCTTAGGGTGCTACATGTACGGGACAAAAAAAAAGTTCCAAGTTACACCTTTTCCCCCTAAGAGTGTTGGGTTTTCTGCGTAACAGAAAATATTAAATCATCTTTTTATTACATAAATATGGCTTTTTTGGCTTAAGGTGTTAATAATATTCTAATGGGGATGCATTTTTGGAACTCTACTCGTGTCTCCATTTCCAGAAAAATTCTTCGTCCAATTTGTTTTCGAAACTTTGTTTTGCCTCTTTAGAATGCTTATCAAGTTATTAAATCTTAACCCTAACACCATTCACTATGTTTTGCAAGTAAGTACTACATACCACACACACTACCACAGGCCCTAGGATGGTACACTACCAATTACCACAAGGTACCACGATCAAACAACTGATGTGCACAATCAACAACTCAGTACCACAGTGACTGATGGCTGATGTGTTGAACATCCTATTACCACAATTTACCACAAAATTGCCATGTGTGGTATCGTGTGGTAATCGGTTGTGTTAGGGCTATAGCTAGATCACAACTGAAGTGACTGAGCCAAAAACACAATCTTTATGTAATAAAAACATTGATTTAGTATTTTCTGTCATGGACGACAGAAAATCCAAGCATAAGCCAATTAGGACGGCAAGCAAGTTCCTCGGCAATGTCCTAGGAAGATGTTTTACAACCAATCAAGTAAAATTTAAAAAGCTTTTTATCAGAACATCTCTTCATGTTCCTTTAAAAAATCAATACTTGTATTTTGTGACATTTGCATGGTAAAATCTTATACAAACCTTGGTAATAATCGACCTCCTAATTGTTAAGTAAAATTTTAGTAAATTTGGGTAATATTTAAGCCCAGATACTCTAAAAATAAGGAGTAAATGGATTAGCTCCTTATGTTGAGTAAAATTTTAGTCAAAAAGTGGAGTAAACTTTAACGCATTGCTCGGTACGGTATTAGAAGTACTCAAAATAGATTGAGGTGGTTGGTACTTAAATTAGATTTAAGTAACTGTAGATTTTAATGCTGCAGCCAATCCCCTTATGTGGTCAATATTATTACAGGGTAGGTAACATTAAGCCCGAATGGGAAGTTATTAAGACCGAATGGATAATTATTGAGGCAAAATGGGTAATTATTAAGGCAAAATGGGTAATTATTAAGCCATAGTAAAAAATAACGTTTATATAACGTTTTTATAAATGTTTCAACGCGTTAATTTCATATAGCCTTCCCATTATTTTCTTTATTTTTATAAATACTACGCAATTTTATAAACGCCATGCACCTAAAAAATGTTGCAACATGTTTTCATACAGTAAATGTAAAAGTTGTTTTTACTAACAGTAAATGAAACGCTGAGGTTAAATATACGCTTAGTTAAACAGCTACGTTGTTTAAAATTGCTAACCATTTGAATAAACGCTATCCATTTGAAGTAACACACCTAATGTTTATAATATTAAACATCAATTGTTTACCTATAAAAGGCCAAGAATGTTTATTACCATGTATCGTGTATTAAAAAATGTTATATAAACGTTTCGGAAGCGTTTATAAAATAAAGAAGATAATGGGAAGGTTATATGAAATAAACACGTTGAAACATTTATAAAAGCATAAAAGTTGTTTTTACTGTGTGTTTATTAAGCTAAAATGGGTAGGTAATTACACAGAATGGGTAAATTATAACAAAAAATTGTATAATAGGGCCTATACTTTTGTATCCAATAGATGGTGGTTTTATCATGATAACGTGGAATAAAAAAGTAATGAAATGGGCAACACATAATTCACAGAATACGAATGTCATGTTTGGATCATAATTCAAAATACCCAAATAATTTGATATTTTTAAAGAAATCCTCCAAGAACTATAACAATGATCTCTCTCGGCGATATTTAAAACAGTTGGAGGACACTATAAGGCCCTACTATTATTTAGAACGGTTTGGACAACACGAATACGATAGTTTGGAGGACAAACAAGTACGGAACTTTCTCGAAACACATATCTAAACACTTGCCTTCCTTCATGCGTTGCCTTCAATTCTTCAATTATTCGACGAGATTAGAAATCGACTTCTCACTAAATTTGTCCAGCTTTTGACTGACTTGGCATTGGTTAATTGCAGGAGGAACTATGCAAAGTTTTGCACTCCATTTTCTCGTTACAACTTCATGTTTATGTCGCCATGTTGGGTACATAATGTAAGTGGTTCAATGATCAATAAACAGTCCACTGGAGGTCTCGTCCCCACTGGCAGCTTATACTTGGCGAGATGAAAAGCATCAATCGATGAGCAAAAAGACTAGAGCCAAACACCTTTTCAAATTACAATGAGGTTGACACCGTTTCTATAGAGAGATGACATAAAGCCCTGCTACGCCCTGTGTTATACCAAGGTTAGTGGTGGGTGTTTATTATCTACGGTCTGTGTATTACGACAATTTCGACTTTGATTCGCAGGAGAGAGTCATATTTAGATTCATTCTACTCTATAAGTATTATATGAATCACTTGTAGATTTACGTGCATAGATAAGAACTATATATAGGGGTTGATTTAGCTAATTTTGATCCAACACGGGCTTTTTAAAAAGTGGTCTGGGGAGGCTATGATTATGACATACACAATAGAGAGAGAATAATAGATAATGGTATTTAGCAGATAAGACAGAGAAACTGAGAGCAAGGGCATTCAGAAGAATTGCCGACTTGCGCCATCTACTGCCGAACTTGGATCCTGAGAAGCGGGGAATTCCCGAATGGATTTGGTTAGCCTCCCTCGTCGCATTCATGCATGGTTTCAACATTCCCACCACAATTTCCGATTCATGTGAGGGAGTTAAATTGCCTTAATTCCTATCACCTATAGATATCCAAAGTGACATTAATGGGTAATTTGTGACAGCTAACTACTTCTCTGTACGATTTGACACTGCACCTCAGCTATATGTACTGCTGTTGCTGGAGGGGAGGTACAGAGGTCGTAGCAAAAAAACGTTTGATATAGGCATAAGTAATAAACCTTTTTCAATATAAAATAATGAGGATTTGCACTAAAAAGAGGAAATTAGTTAATTTGGAGCTATTGTGTATTTGAATACATCACTTTTTCACTGGAAGATTATAGCTTAGTCATGAGTGCCATGCACTAAGGCACGTCTCTATCTAAAAATCCAACTTTAATACTCCCCTCCTTCAGGTACAGCTTGCCCGTATCGATCACCCCATCGATGCATGCCCAATGAGTTAAATCATTATTTCTCCTACATGTATAAATAGATAACCTAAAAATGCAGTCATATTGGAGGAATTTATAAAGGGAAATATATGAATATCCCATAACAAAGTTTCTGAAGGTCTTCAACAAAAAACACCCCAATGTTGGAATTTGTACTTCTTGGTTGGGGGGAGCGTCATCAAGGGAAGATGTCTCCAATGTATCGGAATGAGTGTATTCTGTCAACAGAACACTAAATACAAATCTCACGCTTCTAATAGAGATATCGTGGTCTCGATCATCGTGGGTTAACGTCGTAGGCCTACTTAAAGCCCATAACACCACTTTTTGTAAGAGCGACCCAATTTTCCAAAAATGTGGCAGTTTTTTGTATTGGCAATATTATTCACATGTTGCTCCTTGTTTTTGTATGCGAATTGATTTTTGAACTTGGTACCTTCATACTTAACAATAAGTAACAAACACAACCCCTAAAAAAATGGCCAAAACAATGTGACCAAAAAGTGGACTTTCTTGCAGGGCGTACTGTGGACCGAGGGGGGGGGGGGCAGGGGGCAAGTTGCCGGCGGCTCAGAAAAAGCGGGGACGCGATATGGACCAAAATATGCATTTTCATCCCTCTTTTTTTTCGAGGACGGAATTTCGGACCAACTTCAGCCTTACAGCGCGCACTAATCCCATTTCGTTAAATTCAGACTTAATTGGAGCAAATCATCGGGAGACCTTACGAATTTGCCCCCCCCTCTGGCGAGACGACTTGAAATTTGCCCCCTCGGGATCGCGGCCTGGTACGCCACTGCAGTTTATTGTCAAATGTTTCTCTAAAGTTTGGGACCTTTGATAAAAAAAAATTCAGCGAAAAAGAGGACCATTTTGTAGAATTGGAGATTCACTTTATGGAAATGGAAAATGGAACAGTCAAACTTTGACAGAATTATATTTTTTTACCATTGCATACACAGGCAGTAAATATTTTGCTAAAATCAATTAATAGGTTAGTTTTTACTATCAGACCCTTAGGCATTTAATAGTGGCGATAATTACAAATTATTTACACACCGTGCAAGCAAGCTCATTAATGTTAGCCCACTTTTAAAAGTTTGATCTTGCAAAAGGTGTTACAATTAATTCTTTTGAATGCAAGATTACGATGTACAGCTAGCACTTTGACTGCTTTATTAAGCGCTTAATACATTAAGCGATAAAGAGACATGAGGAGATTTCCAGAAGAATGCCCCCAATTTTCTTCTCGAACCCCGGGTTGTTTTACATACTTTGGATATGCTTACCAATGTTGGTATAGGAGCACATGAAGTGAATAAGCCTGAATACGCCCGTCGTTCGTCTTTATGTAATAAGCTGATGATAAGAGTTTCTGTCGTGCATGGTTGTCTATGGGGAAAACGAAGCAGGCAAGTTCAAAACAAAGGTTTGTGGTTTTTTTGTGCACCTGTTTGTCCATATAAAACCTTCGAAACGGTCTAGGTAGGTGGTCTACAACCGAATCCAAATTTGAGAGACATTCGTTATCCTAAAAAATCTCCTCCTGTTACTTTAATCAAAGTATATCTGCAGTATGTACACTCTCTAAATGTAAAACGAGTGAAAATTTCACTCCCAAACGAGTTTAAAAACTTTGTGAAAACCACTCCAAAATGAGTGGTTTTTTTGTACTTACAAAAGAGTATTTTTGAGTGAAAGTCACTACAAAAAGAGATTCCACTCGTTTCGATGTTGTCCTTCGTTTAACTCCTCAAAAGGTTGTCCTCTGTTTAAACTCCTCAAACGAGTGGAAATCCATCTTTTTGGAGTTTGATTTTTCCATCTTTTTGAGTGGAAATGTGCTCTTTTTAAGTACCCAAACCAATCATTTTGGAGTGGTTTAAAAAATTTCACTCTTGTGGGGGACAACTTGTGAAAATTTTCAACTCAGTTTACATTTAGAGAGCAACCAATATAAAAATCTATGGGTTATTATTATTATAGGATAAATTTAGTCTTTTTTTGGGATAGAATTTGGAGTCCCAAAGTTTCAAAGGGATCATTTGAAACCTCTTCATGTGGTCAACTATATGCCGACTTGGACAAGACAACTTTTTTTAATTAGGAAACATTTTAAAAACACTCCAAGATGAGTGTTTTGTTTTTTTTACTTTAAAAAGAGAAAATTCTACTCAAAACGAGTGAAAAGCGCTCCAAAAAGAGGAATTTCCACTCGTTGAGGAGATAAATGAAGGACCTATTCTTTGGGGAATATTAAATGAAGGACATCTCCTTTTGAGATTAAACGAAGGACAACACGCAAAACGAGTAGGAAATTCCACTCCTTGTTTTCATTTTTGAGTGGAAAATGCGCTCCATTTGGAAAGTGCTTTACAAGAGAAGTAAAGAAGGCATTCACTCTTTTGAGAATGAAATTTTCACTCGTTTAAATTTAGAGATTACACGTATCAAAACTGGTTGATATGAAGTTTATAAAAAAGGAGCGATGTACATCTTCATATTATCACCGGGTGTTTAGTCAAAGATTTCTAGGGCCTATGAACACAAAGAAAGGTTACTATAAGCAGTGTAAACCCCATTATGAACATTAATGGTCTCTCTAAATGTAAACGAGTGAAATTCACTATCCAAAAAACAGTGAAAAGTTTGTAAACCACTCCAAAATGAGCAGTTGTGTACATTAAATGAAACAATTTTTCATTCAAAGAGAGTGAAAACCACTCCAAAAACAGTGGATTCCACTCGTTTTCGTGTTGTCCTTGTTTAACTCCCTAAGGAGCTTTTGTCTTCGTTTTTCAACTCCTCAAACAAGTGGAAATCACTCTTTTGAGTGGAAATGCTCTTTCAAAGCACAAAATTACTCATTTTGGATGGTTTTTTAACAAAATTTCACTCTTTTGAGAGTGAAATTTCACTCATTTTACTTTAGAGAGTTTTTAGAAAGCGCGTGGAACTATTACAGTCGAAGGTACAAATGATTAGTTATGCAAGGTCAAACATCTGCAAAGCGCTGAAAAAACGCTTAGATAAATGTTTTGCGCCACCCCTATTTGACCGTCATTGAAAATGACGTACTGCAACAACTATTTAGAAAAACTTTGGGATGCTTTTTCGGGGATTCCTTACCTAATACAGCTTTCCTGTAATGTCTTTAAAGATATCACAGCCCTAGATTATCTAATAATGTAATTTCGATGGCAGAGGGAGCGAGAGTTAGAGACTAATCATGTTTTGCTTGCGAGACATGCTACGCAAGTAACGCATAAGCCATCGGACTGCCACTACGTCAACATCCCTGCGTTCAAATGCAGCTGCCCGTGTCTGCTGTGCAAGAAAACACAATGAAGAAATGGTTGTTGTACGAGTTCATGGAATGTCATCTGTGATATGTAATTGGGAATTATCTCATAAGTAAGGGGACATTAATATTAAATATAAAGGAAACACCGAGTAAAAAAAATAGAAAACAATAATAAGTGCCGTATCTGCCGTTTGAAAATCCAGGGAACCCGAGCCGTGACGGGACAATTATCCGGAATTTCGCGAGAGATTTAGAATTTTCTGTACAAAAGAACTATAAAAATTTCCTCTATAATTTCTCAAGTCTATCAACACTTACTGAATGGAGCTCATGCAAACAACAGCACAATAGATAGAGGAAGTATAAGGGCCTTATATATGGGCAGTGGCGTAACAGGCGGGGGGGGGGGCAGTGGGCGGCAGGTTGCAAATATTTGCAAAAATCATGCTAAATCAGCCGTTTTTTAGCCCTCTGACTGGGAAAAATTGGCCTTTTGACCCCTCTGAGAGGGAAAATTTCCCAAGACTGGAAATTTGCCCCCTCAGAGCGGGCAGGCCCATTACGCCACTGTATATGGGCGGAGAAGAGCAAAGAAATACACGTTACAGAAACCAAACTATATAATAGTCTACAAAGTTGACTGCATACCTGTGAAGCGATTACAGGGGAAAACCTTTTATAGGCAGGCTTGAAATTATCAACAGAATTTAGCTTTTTACCAGGTATATCATGTCTTTAAAAAGACTTAGAACTTTTGGTTTGGATTTTAAGAGCGAAAATGCGCCATATTTTGGTCAACCAAAATAAATTTTTCCAGTTGTCTATGGGCTTACAAATTACATTTCTAGCTCTCACATCAAACGGACTGAATTATTGGCGCGAAACTTTACAGATGCATGGGTTTGGGATTAAGGTCATCCAGTTATCGAGAGGACATCTTTATATAATTCGGGTCATCCCCCTTTAGGATCATTTTTCAGCTTAAATTCATTGGAAGATTTTTGATTGACTAAACCAACAAATGATCATCTGCATTTTGGGAAAGGGAAGTCGAGAAACCTGAATAATAATATCACATAATAGGGCCTAACACTAAGCCTTGTGGTACACCTGACGTAAAAAAAGACCATTCAGAAAATTATCTCACTCCCTTTCTAATTTCCTTCTGCTCATGAGGAGCTCTTGAAACATTGTTATATGAACAGGCCTAATTATTACTCTTTTTCTGAAAAAGTCACGTGACTGTGCAATTTCAATTACAAACAATCCGAAATCGCCCATTAAAAACCGCTTTCTCTTGATTTAAGAAAATGCGTCGGCCATTGTCTGCATGATCGAAGTACAGGTGGATGGATACTGTTGGGTTTCATTTAGAAATCCCATTGATGCAAATGAGGTTTATTCCGTAACAAACTGATGTGTGAGATGTGCATGTGCGATGTGCTGAAGAGCATGGCGAGACCGAATTGAGTAGACGTTTCATATAGAAGTCCCAAGTATAAAAAGCAAATGAGGTATTGCCATTTCATCCGCATGACGGAATCAACCCAAAATTGTTGCAGTTATGAAACAGCGCCTCTCCGTATAGACAATGTCAAAAATCCTTGTCCTCTTCTTCATTGAGCTTTTCCATATGCACGCATGCAGCGCACTGTCCAATTAGCATGATTAGTATCTAATTAAGGCGACCGCCTGCTTTCACTATAGAGCTGTGTGATGTAATGTTAACGTTACACAACACATCATTTCTTGGAGTTTTTTTTTAAAACTAATTTTACCATGGATGTGACGGGTGTACAAAACACGAACAAATGTGCAATGTAAGATGAGTTATGCACAAAAAAATAGTAAGTAAAGATATGAACCTTCGAAAATCGAAAACAAAAATTGTTGTTTTTGGTGGAGATTTTGTCATTTTGTAAATTATCACGAGTAAATTTGATTAAAGGGGCGTGTTCCGATCGTCTTTGGGACCCCTTGATTTACCTGGAAGTAGTATCGATTTTGATATCAGATGAAAGGCCGTATTTTTCTCATTGTTGTCCTGAAATTTGAGCCCTCGAATCCATTTCATTCCCAAGATATAAACAAAAAACCGTCGTTTTAGTGGTTAACCACTTTATTAGCACAGTATTGAATAGGGCTTTGCAACATGCATTATTGCGTCTACCATCAAAACCGCAAGTTTGTTTCCCACGGTACTTGATGGGGTGCATGTGCAAGTGCCAGGCTCTCATATCAAGTAGAGAACACAATACACATAAATCGGAACAACCACCTTTAAAACAGCATTTTAGAGGTGTAAGATTTCACTCTTCGGAGTGAGCCCCGTAGTCACTCTTTTAGAGTGAAAATTCACTATTTTGCATTTAAAGAGTGACCCTCACACTACACTCTCAATGTAAAAGAGTGAAAATTCACTCTTTTATAGTGAATTTCATACAGAGTGAATTGGGAGAACACTCTAAAGAGTGAAATTTCACCACTCCTGCAGAATGAGCTATCTCACTCATTTGGAGTGAATTTTCAGAATTTCACTGCAAAAAAGTAAGCTCACTTACTCTTTTGAGGTGAATTTTCACTCTTTGGAGTGATCGCTCTATACTTACTCCTCAAAGAGTGAATTTTATATACCTTAACCCTCGTCTACCTGAGCCATTTTTTGTAACAAAACTCCCGGGGGGGGGGTGGTTACCGCTCCCCTATGATTTTCGTTACTGAACATCCTGGCAGCAAGTAGAGTCAAAAACCGCATGAAAATCTGATTTTCCTTTTTGGCGAAAAATTGAATTTTTCACTGTGTGTGTCTATGGAAATTGGCAGTTTTGCTGACATGCAAACTTTATGACGTCATTTTGTTGTTACTCATTTTGGTATCAATGGAAAGAGGAGGACCATAGCTATCTATTGGTACCAAAATCAAGTGTCTGTGATGTTCCTGTGTTGTGTTAGGCATGTTGGTACTTCTCTCCCGAAAAGGGGGGGGGGTTGGTTGCCTGCATGTGTTCGACAGGTGTTCGGAGAACACTTGCAGAACACTTGCCGAACGTGTTCAATTGTAACAGATTTTGAACACATGCAGAACGTGTCTAAGGTGTTCTGGATGTGTTCTGTAGACGTGCAGAACACATACAGAACGCCTAAAATATGTTATACGAAATTTGCAGTGTATACCCCGATGGATGTTTGTTTTTGGATGAAAAGGAGCGGAACATGTCAATTTACAATTACATTGAATAATTTGGCACCAAAAAGGGGTTTTAGCAAGCCGGGGAAAAAACCTGAAGGGGGTGGGTGGTTACCACCCCCCCCCCTTCGGTAGACGAGGGTTATGAGAGTAACTCTTATGCTATAATATCACCGTAAAAATAGTGCTTTTGCTGACACGTCTTTTATGTAGACATACATGTCTTCAATAATAGAAAACATAATTTGCCTTATATCTACAGACGTGTTCCAAGACATGTGGCGGTATGAGACATGCTGTACAGACGATGGACAAATATGTCTCAAAAGTTTCTCGAGGACATGTCTTACTGAAGTAGTGTCTTGCGTGTAGAGATGCCAAGAATCCTGTTTGGTGTCCTCTACCTATATAGACACGACTCGCTTGAGCTGACTTTGACTTACAAGAAAACATGTCTCAAAATGGCTTCAAGAGACAGTGTCTTAATTTATTATGTTTATTATTGTCCAAATGGTAGTCTTTTTAGTTTCATGAGCATTTATATAAGGCGACATCTCACCAGAGCAGAGGCGCATGTCGTGCGCAAAAAAGGTGCGGCTATCATGGCTATATCCCGGGGGGGGCCAGTTGTATTTAAAGGTGGATATGATGCGCGAACATGGACTTCCGAAATGCACCCTAAACAAGTATTTCCACCGACTAAAAAACATACCCTAAACAAGCATTTTTGTCTGTTTTTGCTACCATAAACACGTCTTTTTGTAGTTTTTGGCTAGCCTAAACAAGTAGCAATGCATTGTGTTAATAATATAACCCTGATTATGTTGGCTTTGCTCTGTGTTTTACTTCGCAAATTACAATATTTTTGATGATGTCATGATCTCGCGTACATCACAATTTACGGCGTTAGCGACAAAACATACCTACCCTTTTTTCCATATTTTGCTGTTTTTGACACCCTAATCAATGTACGCGCGTACATCGTCTGTTGGAAAAAAAGACACACTTTTTACGCGTTTTCTTGTTCACGCATCATATCCACCTTTGAATACAAGTGGCCCCCCGGGGGCTATATTAAGCACTCTCTGTATTGAGGACCTTGGGAAGAGCTAGAAAGCAAGGTCCTTTGCAGAGAGTGCTTCTCGACGGACTAGCTGTGGCCCACGTTTGTCGGTCAGCCGGGGAAGAGCACCTTATGATTGGACCAGGTTTAAAAGAGATATAGTCCGTCCAGAGCCATAGTCCGGGGTCCATAGACGACAACGGAATAATGCGTGAAACTAATGTTGCGTGAAGAGTCAACTGAATCGAGTGCCCTATTCTTCACCGTACAGGTGGATTATGAGTTCGGAGGACCATTATCTCCTGCCACACCGGCCCAAAACATACCCCACACTTTTTTTTGTTTGTTTTGTTTTTTAAAATTTTTGTATTTGTTTTTTTTTAATTTTTTTGTTTTTGTTTTAAGGCGTCGGTTAAAAGCATAATGGTATACCGGCGATCGTATCGAGCTGGTAAAGAGCCTTTGCTGCCCACGGTCACTGAACGGGGAAATTGCGAGGGGCCCCCTTCTGAAATCCTGCGCACGCCACTGCATGGAGAGGCGCTATTGCATAACATCTGACAGCTATAAATAGCGTAGCGGTAAATACCCGTGACAAAAGCACTAAGATAGAGGTAGGCAATGTAATGCGTGCTGTTTTTTTTCGCGTAACAATGCTATAAACTATGGGAAAAAAGGACCCGGAGGACCAAGGTCCCTGTATCGCGACCGGTGCCTGGCTCCATCCCAAGTTGCCCCGTATGGCCTTTGTTCACCATTTTGCCAAATTGAATAAAAATAAGATAAAAATAATCTGAATTTGAATACACCTGTTTCATGGATAGGAAACAGTTAGCTATTACATCGCATAATATTTCTAATGCCCAGGGTCCATACACGTCAGCTCAGCTGTGTGTTGCAGTTATAGAAACGCATTTACGTCATATCATCCATCTATCAGTGTATTATATCAACGCACTGATTCTTGATAAGTATCATTTAAGCACGAGTAATTATGGGCATAATTCGCAACTCATCCTTACAACGTATGATTACTGGTTTCTATTAGTAGGAACTAAATTAAATCAGGCAGTGTTTTGTTGACGCTGCACGCCAAAGCCTTGGGGTTTTCGCTGAAAATACGAACTCTTTTGCGTAACTGGGCGGGAATACTGTAAATCAATTTTGAAAATTTTATTATTGTTTATTGCTTTGGCATTATTTCCATGGTAACCAAACCTTTAAGGCATAAACACAATAGAGCTTTGAGATATTGAGAGTGATAAATAAGATCTAATCTCTCAGAAGTAACGTAATGCCTCGGTAACTGTTAAGTGATCTGGCGTAAACCGCTAAACCACTATCGCTCAGATTTTAACGGAAACAGGACCCGCACGTCACTCTGTTCACATGGTTAACTTGTATAGCGCCATCTTGTGATTAGGACCGATCTTGGAGAAAACTTTCAACCAATCAGAATGCACGCAGCTCCAACTCGGCGATTTTACCCTTTCTCCTCTTTAAATGGGTGTAAAACAATGACTGATTACTGATGAATGGCAAATTTAATCAGGAGAATAATTCTGATTTGATTTAGATGTTGAAATTTAAAATTTGGGTACAATCGCACCAGTTTGAAAATGTTTATCTCCTTGTACATTGTGATCCACCTGCTGAAAGGAAAAGTACGGAGTAATTTTGTTTATATCAGTTTAATGGATTATCTATAGACAAAAAATAACACGGCTGACAAGTTCATTATGGTTGATTTAAAATATAGTTATTTGCATAATTATCAACATTACATAGCTCAATTTAGAAAGGCACAAATCAAAATATATAGCAAGCCATTTGTATTAACCATAGTATTTTTCAACCCATGGTTCGTCACACAGAAAATATGCATTATTTACATTTAAAGCAAAGCGATAAACAAAATAACAAGTTGAAACAATAGCATTAATATTAGGTCACAAGTTTTCTCAGGATTACCCTTCCATGAACAGAAAAAAAGGGAAACCACAACACTATACTTCAAACTTTGCAAAAAAAAAAAATTGATAAAAGAAATAAAACCTCACGATTGAGTAATGAAAACATTTAATCAAATATAGAGCTTGTATTTTATTTATGAATGGGGTGGGTGGGCAGGTATAATATTTCAATTTAAAGGGAAACCGCTTTGTCTCTCCCCTATTCTTATTACAGTATCATATTCCCGGGATCATATTACCCATGGATATGACTTACAACATTCAATATATAAACAAAATATTTATATGGCAAGTGTTATACTATACATACTTTAGTTCTCAGGTGTACTTCACACGTCTGCAAATCTTCATTTCAAAATTTTTAATGATTACATTAAAATAACAACAGAACAAGAACAAACAAAACAGAGCTAGTAAAAAATAACCATGTTTTTGAAACACTACAGTCAATTCATGTAACACAAAACTAGATATATTTCTTTAACATCCTGTATAAAATTACTAACGTTTTGGAACAACATATAGATGTTCATATCAAGATGAACCTTGACCTATTTTGACTGATTATATTCTATATACCGGTGTGAAAGCAGATATAGTCTGGCGGGAGCCACAGTCCGGGGCTCCATAGACGATTACGGAATAAAGCGTGAAACTAATGTTACGTGAAGAGTCAACTGAATCGATCACCCTATTGTTCACCATTTTTCCCGGACTATGAGCCCGGAGGACTATATCTCCTGCCACACCGGTACTGATTTGGTTACATTTAGTTAAGAACTATAGCTAATACAGCGTGTTTACCATAATGACAGGCCTACTCTCTAAATGTAAACCAAGTGAAGTGGAAAAAGACCAAAATAGTATAGTCCCTGAAGAATAAATACATATACTACGTGGAAAAAAATTGTTATTGAGCTGATTTTTTCACCAGACATGCAGAATACATCATATAACAACATATCCGAAATCCCCATGAATCCCATTTGGGGAAAATTTTTTATCCAAGATGGCCGCAAAAATAGCTGACATTGAATATAATTAGCAATATCTTGGCTTCTCAAGTAGATATGTTGATGATTTTAGTCTAAATCTAAATTATCCATGTTTCCTTTATGTTGAAATTCAAAATGACCACCATTACATATAATTTGCTTTATCTCAACTCAGAAAGAACAAGGAAAAAAGAGGGATATATACTAAAGAAACAAACAAATAAATTATATCTAAATAAATATATATAAACGAATAATAAAAATGATAAGAAATAACTATAAATGAATAAATATAAATAAGTGAATAAATAAATAGATATAAATAAATAAAGAGAGGTTTTGTAGAAGGGACGGGTACAAAAGACGGAACCTGAATTATGTAAAAGGAAGTCCTCTTGAGGTGTTTTCACACCCAAATATTATTCTTCCAATTTCTGGGATTCATCTTTTATATATTTCTTTCACACTCCAGTTTCCATTTCTGGTACTTGGTTGTAAAAATAGAAATATATATATGGCCTATTTGTATGCCCAATTCTGGCAAGACGTACGTGTGTAGGCCTATAATTAATCACGCGTTTATGTAAAGAGTATACGAAACCTGCATTATACTAAACTTTTTAAAACCATTCTTTCGAATGAGTATTATATTGAGCAGCGTACTGGTTCTCATTGTGCAGCTTTGGGAAATTTCATTCTGATTAAGTTCAAATAACATAACACCCAAGTCATTCTTTCGAATAGACCAAAGATGAACTAAAAGTACTACTATTTGGTAATTAGAACAATCCCTTTCGGGATTATTGCTTTAAAACAACCCTCCTATATTATGCGACAGTTTGACCGAGCTTCCTTGCAGGAGACTGCAAAGGAAAGTATAATTATGTCAGTGAGAAGATAATTATATGTAATGGCACAAATTGGCAGCCATTTTGGTGGCCATGTTGGATTTTTGAGTTAAGGAAAACATCAATGATTTAGATTTAAAAAAACATGAGATTAGCCGAATTATATAAAATGGCGGGCATTTTGGATTTTGGCGTGAAGGAAGTCATCAGTGATTTAGATTTGTACAGAATTGGATTCTTTGACCCCCAAAACATATTCACAAACACTAAAATCATCAACATCTACTTTAAAAAGCTGAGATATAGCTAATATGGCGGCCATCTTGGATAAAAATTTTCCCCCAAGGTGGCTTTATGGGGATTTTGGATATGTTGTTGTATGATGCATTCTGCTTATCTGGTGCAAAAATCAGCTCAATAACAATTTTTTTCCGGATCAAAACCCTCAGGGACCACACTAAAAGAGTGAAATGGAGGATAACACCTTTTTGATGGGCACAATTCCACTCTGAAATGAGCTTGAAAATGACTCATTCACTCTTAAGAGTGGATTGCTGTTATTTAAAAAAAATCATTTTCAGAATGTTTTCCATTCAACGTGATGTCCCTCATTTAACTCCCTGGACGAGTGGAAATTAACTCGTTTATATTTAGAGAGTACTATGACTGTTGACCTCTAAATCCAACGTACTTGTTTACAGGTTATGTGATATAGTGAATGGACCAGAGTGTCTAAAATGTGATGTCCATGTGACGTGCATGTGATGCCCATTTCCAAATTAACTTCTACAGTGTGTTTACCCTAAAATGCCACATATCCTTGGCATCTGTACAGTATAACCACTGGGTCCTTTTTCAAGGTCATAATCCATCTTGGAGTGGACAGCCTATAGTTGCATTACACCTTGATTTAGTTGGAGCTCTCTCTACTATACAGCAGTAGTCAAATCAAATACATATGTTATACTTAGAAATTATACCAACTTGATATATCCATATGATATGCAACATATACAAACTGTATAACATAAAACAAATGTTAATAGTTTGAGCAACACTTATACCACGAATAATGCATTTAATATCCATACCTTATATGAAAATGTATTGGAGACATTGATTAAACTGTAACATCAGATTTAACACCTAAATGACATTTTAAAGCATTGCTCATTTTCAATATTTTAGCATGTTAGAGTGTTAGTCAAGTCAGATAACACCAGAGTCTTAATGATCATAAATGCTTACTTTTAAAAGTATTGGAGGTGTTACCTGCATTTAACACTGAAATACCAGTTGTAACACCTGGTTTAGCATGTGAAACCATTAACAACAATATCAACACTTTAATGTTAATGTGACCAAAACCTGATTAGCATATTAATGCATTAGTAACCATTAACATGCTAATGTCAACAAGACTTTAACCAACATTAACAAGGTAAACTATTTATAATTACCAATGCTTTAACATTTAACTGTTTAAAATCAGTTGCTATAAATGGCATTAAAATGTTAATTGCACATAACACCTCCAACACTTTTACAAGTGAAGTATAGATATTAACATGTAGAGTGTTTCTAAAGGGTGTCTAAAACCATTACCATTTGTTTTTAGAGTGCACATACAATTACAAGTTAGACACAAGTCAAGTGTCCACAATGGGATGGGAGTCAAACTCTAGTCTCTGGTGGAGTAAAGATGAATTCAGACATCTTGATTTAAAAAAAAACCGAAGTACATGCAATAGTTGCCCGACAATAGATTCCTTCATTCAAAGGAAACTAAGTTTCAATGTTTGATGGGCATTAGAATAACAGACTGGTTGTGAGAAATCATCACCCTCTGAGTTGAACTCAGGCTGGTTTGCACACTTTTACATAAAGTGAATAACAATTCTATAAATGGTACACAAACTTGTTGTTAGTTTACTTACAATCTTTTTTCTGCTATTCTAATAGTATATTTCCATTTATACTTTTCAAACTGAGTTTATCGAGTGAACTCTTCTTGCCTTGGAGACATGTTTAAAATATAAACACATGTAAAATGAAAGAACATCCCAGATTAAATTGTTAAACTATATATATCTGTCAAAGCTCTATGTTCAGGATTCAAAAGTTTACAAAGTAAAGGTAAATGTGTTTGAAAAAGTGTTAATATCTAAACACATGTTTTGAGTGTTATCAAAAGGTGTACAATAACTTAGTGTATTAATATGGATTAGAATTCAGTTAATTATTAGAACCACACCAGTGCCCAACATCTTAGTTTTCTTTTATTCTTTCCATCAAGATATTCTCATTTGCATCTGATCTACTTTTTTCATTTACCATTGTCCTTGAACATTATTTGTATCCTTCTTTCTCCTTGGGTCAATGTCTCTATGGTTAACATCAAACCACCTACCCCTCTCTCTCACACCTACAGGTACTCAAGCAGTGGGCTCAAGCCAAATCACAGAGGTTCACCAAGGGAAAAAATAACATTTGATCAAAATCCTCAAGAATTTGAAGCAATCATATGTTGATTCTACAACCCCTGCAAATAAAGATGAGTGGTTGCAAGATTTCCTGTTTATGCCTATGTTTCCATCACTTCTCTTGTGATATGGGATCTTTCAACCCACAAGGTGAGATTAACCCATCTCACAACGTAGGAGGAAACCCAGCAAAGAGGTTTTAATTATTATTTTTCTAGCCCAGTCAAACTTTAGGTCAGTGACACCCTATTCTTAAAGGTATCAACTGGAGTATTATATCATACTACTTCATTGCCCGTACTTCAAATCACTTTGTTGCTTTGAGATAAATGTACGAACTCTAGATGTGGTATTTTCTTGTTGTCATATTTCATATTGTCATTTTCTTTAGAGGTTTCACAAATAATTACCTTCACCTATTGACCTTATTGCAATGTACCCCATAATGCATTGTTTTGGAGTATTACATGTGACTCATTTTGCATGTCTTCTGTGAGTTACACTCTAGGAAAAAATAGTTGCAACACTCGCCTCCACTAGCTACAGACTCACCTGGGCTAAAGTTAAGAACCTAAAAGCTCCAGTTATCACTCCATTGATAGATTCAACCTTCCCCTTCAAACTAACCTTCCCCATATCAGAAAAGGCAAAAACTGCTAATGACGACACCTCAATCAACATTGGATAGGTGAGATGGGGGCAACGAGGGAACAGTTTTCTGAAAATCGTTCAAAATGTTTCAAGTTCTTTTTCAAGAAATTTCAATCCACAACTTTTAAAAATGAAATCTCCATCCACAACTTACATTAGATATATAATTTCAATGTCAAATTGTAGGAAACAGAACTTAAAATCCAAGTAAGGGTTGTATGCTATCAATCACTTATCAACAATTCTGATATCAAAATTATCTTCTGTATCCTGTATCACAAATCTGCACAAATTAGATGAGCACATAAAAGTGTTGTGAGGAAGAATGGTAGGTTTCTTAAGGAAATCAAAGGACAGGTGTGGTTGCTTTCTGGCTCCGAAATGATAAAAATGTCAAACATGTTTTGTGCTCATCAGGAAGAAAATATTTTCTACAGCCCTGCAATTTAATTAACAATTCCACCACTATCTTGAGCTATCATAAAGCTACATTATCTTGTCTTAAATTCAGCCTTGAAATTTTGGTACCTTTTGACCTTTAATAATGATGACATCATACTAAATGATTTGCAAGAAATCTTGCTTAACCTATAGTTGAAATACCAAGAGTATAATAGGCCACCTGTATAATTGGAACATGCTCGGTATTTATTGACAGGTGGATGTATTGTAGTCCTACAATGCTACATGGCTACCTATGGCACGTGTTCAAATAGACCACCTGTACAATTGGAATATTTCTGGAATTTAATGACACATGCATGTATTGTAGTCCTGAAATGCTACAAGACTACTTATTACATATGTTCTAATAAGCCACCTGTACAATTGGAATGTTTCTGGAATGTAATGACAGGTGCATGTATTGTTGTCCTGCAATGTGTGTCTTTTACTCCATGGCATGGCTGTCTAATTTGCATACTGAGGGTAGGTACACAAGTTTGGTTTGCTACACTAGTTCTTGAGTAGGAAAAATACATCATATATTTATTTAGTACTCAATTCAGAGCTACTCGTATATGATTTATGACATCATCTTGTTCTTGAATATTGAACATGATTTTTCATTCTACCAAAACATAATACTCAAAACTCATAGTTATTCAACAATGGTTTGCCATACTGAAGCACTTAAATGCTCTAATGATACTTGTGAAGCCATCTCAAAAACCACTGACTGATGAGATATAACCTTTACAGAATCTACCAGGGTTGAAAGGGTAAACACTGTTACCAGGATTTGTGCATGCTCAACTCATTGGTGCTCCAGATAAATGAGTACATGACTAATATTATTAACTGTTGAGTATGACACGATTACTTTTATTCGTTAGCAGCTAGACCTCTAAGGTACTCATCTCATACTTCTTATTGTCATGAGATGATCAATGAACCCTTTACTATAAACTAGCACTAGCAACTATTTCGGTCACAGGTACTCAAAATTTGTTTGCTAAATCACATTTAACAATGAGAACATTTATCTATATACTAGCTAGTATTTGTGAGTACTCAACACAAAGGTACTCAGCTTTTGTATTATTGAGTATGATATGATTATGTCACTCAACTCATAGGTGATACAGTATGGTTTCCTTTTCTGCCATATTTTTCTGAGTTTTATGAGATGAATACTCGCTACTCTATACTTGTTTGTAAGGCAAAACTCTGAACAAACACACAAAATACTCCTACTTATAGTAATAGTAAATTTCGTTTGTTGTACTAATGAGATCTCATACTGTTAACAAAGTATTCATATTCAAGGCATAATGCAACTAGTTTGCAACTAAAACAGTCCTGTACTCATTGCAATTGCAAAGAATATTGTACTTTTGTGTCATGTGCTCATATTCATGACAATAATCTCACACACAGGCAATTAATAATTCATTGCAATATGCTTGTTTTATGGTAGGCATTATCCTAGTTTATCTTTTCATAACCACTTTCACGTCCTCCATAATGCATTGCAAAATCCTCACTGGGTTCAAACAAACCTGAATTCAACTAATAGGGAAAAACTCTTGTGAAGTTGAGGACTCTTAGAGCTTCTCTACCCAATTACATAAGTCAAGGCTTTTCCTAAAGCCCTCCCCCCAAATGAGGACCTTCCTAGAGTTTCTCTCCCATTACATAAGTTGAGGAGTTCCCAAGTGTTTCTCTTCTCATTACATAAAAGTTGAGGACTTCCCAGGAGTTTCTCTCCCATTACATAAGTTGAGGACTTTCCAAGCACCGTTGTTTTTCTTCTCATTACATTAGTTGAGGCCTTCCAGGAGTTTCTCTCCTCATTTGATAAGTTGAAGACATCTCAGGAGTTTCTCTCCCATTACATAAGTTGATGACTTCCCCAAGTGATTCTCTCTCCCATTACATAAGTTGAGGACTTCCCAGGAGTTTCTCTCCCATTACATAAGTTGAGGACTTCCCAGGAGTTTCTCTACTAGTTACAGTAGTTCTGACTCCCAGGAAGTGCTCTCCATCATTACAAAGTTGAGACTTACCAAAAATATCTCTCCTCATATATGAGTTGAGGACTTCCCAATTAAAGGTGCGTAGATTTTATGCTATTGCGTATCTACTTGATATGAGAGTACTGTCACCGTGAACATACGCCCTATCAAGTACCATGGAACAAACTTGCGGTTTTGGAGGTAGAGGGCATAATGCATATGCAAGCCGCAGTCAATCTCTGCATAATATTGATGGTTATACCACTAATTCGGGCGTTTTTTCGTTTTTTTTTAAGATTTGGAATGAAATGTTTGGGGGCTTCCTTAAAATTTAAGGACGAAAAATGAGGAAAAATACGGCCTTTCATCTGATATCAAAAAATCAATACTACTTCGGGTAAATCAGGGGCCTTGGTTCCAAAAGACGATCGGAAAACGCGACCGTGAATTGTTTTCTTCTCATTACATAGTTGAGCCTTTCAGGAAGTTTTTTCCTCCTCATTACCTAAGTTGAGGACTCTTACCGGGAATTTCTTCCTAAGTTAATAGTTGAGGACAATCTCAGGAGTTTTCTCTGTCATTACATAAAGTTGAGGACTTCCCAATTGTTTCTCCTCCCATTACCTTAGTTGAGGCTTTCACTAAGTGTTTCTCCTAATTACATAAGTTGAGGGATTTCCCGGGAATTTCCTCCTACATTTGATAAGTTGAGGACTTCCCAGAGTTTCGCTATCAGTACATAAAAGTGAGGACTCCCAATGGTTTCTCTTTGTCCTTCATCTTGAAGACTTCCTGATCTTCTCTCCTCTATTAGTTAGGACTTTCCCAAGCAAGGTTCTCTTCTCATTACATAAGTTGAAGATTCCCAGGAGTTTCTCTCCTCATACATAAGTTGAAGGCTTCCCAGGAGTTTCTCTCTAGTACATAGTTGAGGACTTCCCAGTGAGTTTCTCGTCTTCATTAAATAAGTTGGGGACTTCACAGGAGTTTCTCTTCCTCATTAACATAGTTGAGTTGCGGCCTTCAGAGTTTATCTTCTTCATTACATTAGTTGAGGCTCCTTCAAGAGTTTCTCCTC
Source organism: Ophioderma brevispina (assembly GCA_023653785.1). Classification (NCBI taxonomy): domain Eukaryota; kingdom Metazoa; phylum Echinodermata; class Ophiuroidea; order Amphilepidida; family Ophiodermatidae; genus Ophioderma; species Ophioderma brevispina. The sequence goes on from JAMKCH010010716.1 coordinate 41,168, forward strand.
ATAATAAGTTGAGATCTTCCCAGGAGGAGTTCTCTACGTCATTACATAAAAGTTGAGGAATGCCCAAGGTGTGTCGTTGTCATTTGCATTAGTTGAAGAACTTCCATGATCTCCCTCTCCTCTATGTAGTTGAGGAAAAATCCAAGTGTTTTCTCTTTCTCATGACATAAGTAAGTGAAGACTTCCAAGGGAGTTCTCTCCTCATTACATAAGCTGAAGACTTCCCAGGAGGTTTCTATCCTCATTAATAAGTTGGGACTTCCAGGAGTGTCTATTCTCATTTACATAGAGTTGAGGACTTCTTCCAGGAGGTCTCTCCCATTACATTAGTTGAGGCCTTCCAGGAGTTTATCTTATCATTACTTAGTTGAGGCCGGCAAGGGTTTATCTTCTCATTAATAAGTGAAGACTTCCCAGGAGTTCTCTTCATCATTAATAAGTTGAGAGCTTCCCAGGGAGTTTCTCTCCTCATTACATTAGTTGAGGCTTCAAGGAGTTTATCTTCGCATTACATTAGTACTTGAGGCCTTCCAGGAGGTTATCTTCTCATTCATAAGGTGAAGAACTTCCCAGGAGTTTCTCTCCTCACTAAATAGTGGAGGACTTCCCAGGAGGTTCTCGCCTCATTCATGAGTGAGGCCGTCAGGAGTTTTCTTCTCATACATAAGTGAAGACTTCCCAGGAGTTCTCTTCTCAACATAAGTGAGGACTCCCAGGAGTTCTATCTCATTACATCAGTTGAGGACTTCCAGGAGGTTTCTTTCTCATACATAAGTTGAGGACTTCCCCAAGGTTGTTTCTCTTCTCATTACATTGTCATTAGTGAGGACTACCAAGTGTTATTCTCAGTACATAAGTTGGAGATCTTCCAGGAGTTTCTCTCCTCATTACATTAAGTTGAGGAATTTCCCCCCAAAGTGTTCTCTGCTTCATTAACATTAGTTGAGGATTCCCAAGTGTTTTCTTTCTCATTACATAAGTTGAGGACTTACAGAGTTTCTCTTCTATTACATGAGTGAGGAACGCTTCCAAAAGTGTTTCTCTTCTCATTACATAAGTTGAGAACTTCCCCGAGTTTTTTCTTATTACATAAGTTGAGGGACTTCCCAGGTGTTCTCTTCTCATTAAATTAGTTGGGAACTTCCCAGTGTTTCTCTCCTCATTACATTAGGTTGAGAACTCCCAAGTGTATCTTCTCATACATAAGTTAAGACTCCCTGGAGTTTCTGTTCTCATTACATTAGTTGAGGACTTCCCAGGAGTTTCTCTCTTACATTAGTTGGGACTCCCAAGTGTTATCTTCTCATTACTAAGTTGAAGACTTCCCAGGAGTTTCTGTTCTCATTACATAGTTGAGGACTCTCATAAGAGTTCCTCATACATTAGTTGAGGACTTCCCAAGTGTTTTTCTTCGTTTCATTACATTAGTTGAGACTTCCCAAAGTGTTTTCTTCTCATTAAATAAGTGAGGACGTTCCCTCTCCCATTAAATAAGTGAAGACTTCCCAAGTGTTTCTCTCCTCATCATGTTAAGTTGAGACTTCCCACACGTTTCTCTTCCCATTACTTAAGTTGAGGAATTCGAGAAGTTCTCTCTTCATACATTAGTTGACGACTCCCCAGGAGTTTCTTCTCTAGTTGATGCCTCCTAGGCGAAATGTCAAACGTGCTGGCCTGGTCAACAATGGTCACCATGGTCAACCTGGTCAAGACATGGCGAACATGGTGACTTGGTCAGCAATGATCAGCCATGGTGCCTTGACTCATGGTCAACGTGGTTACCATGGTCAACTGTATTTACCATGGTCGACCACGCTGTAGCATGGACTGAACATGGCAGCCATGGTTATCACTGACTTGACCTGGTTGACCAGGTCTTTTCAAGTATACCATGGTCACCCATGTTTTATCACTCATTTGATCATGGTGACCATGGTCCATTCAGTGCAATGGACTGACCATGGTCACTAACCCGGGAACTCACGTCTGTATGGTTGAACAAGGTGTGGTAGTCCCCACGGCTGACCATGGTTGGACCATGGTTCACTTCAAGTAGGCCAATGTTAACCATGGCGCTACATTGGAAACTGATTATGTCTAGCCATTACAAAGGTGATGGTACTTTCCAAACCGTTTCCCTGCTCATTACAAGTTGGAGGACTTACAAGTGTTTTTTCTTCTTCATTACATAAGTTTGAGGACATCTCAGTAGTTTCTCTCCTTCTTTATCATAGGTTGAGGACTTACCAAGAGTCTCTCTCCCTAATACATGAGTTGAGACTTTGCAAGAGTTTGTCTCTCCCAGTACATAAGTTGAAGACTTTGCAAGAGTTTCTTTCTCCCAATGTATGTGTTGAGGACTTACCAAGAGTCTCTCTCCCTAATACATGAGTTGAGGACTTTCCAAGATACCTCCCCAATACATAAGTTGAGGACTTTGCAAGAGCTTCTCTCTCTCTCTCTCTCAATACATAAGTTGAGAACTTAACAAGCGTTTTTCTCTCCCAAAACATTAGATGAAGACTTTCCATCCATGCGTTTCTTTCGCCATTACATAAATTGTGGACTTTCCTAGAGTTTCTCTTTGGAAACCAGTAAGAGACAGTACATTTGGTAGATTGTAAAAGAGTTGAATTAGCTTCTGATAACCATATGCAACCCTCTGCTTCATTTCATTTCAATTCTCCAAAGGAAACTTTTAATTTTTGAAAACATTAAGAAAGAGAATCTCCAGATATTATAAGACCTTCAGCTGATGGTGCCCATTTTACACGTGGGAGTTGTAATATAAAAACAAACAGCTGCAAAAAGTGGCATATATTACATTGATTTTTGCAAATAAGTTGTAGAGAACTGATACTTGCAGTAAGCAAATGAGTTACCCCTTCCCAATATGCAAACTGATTCAGAAAACATACCCTAATTAGATCATGTGACCATTAATTTGGTGTACAAATTTCCATTTCTTTTTGCATGCATGGAAAATATTATTTTTAAGAATTTGTTGGAGATGATCTTTATAATTTCAAAGTTTCTCTAACCGTCAACAAACACTTCTCACTGTATTGATCCTAACCCATGCAAAACTTGTACATGTAAACAATGGTTCAATACAAAATTATGCAATTGGTTGAATTTATCCTCAAACTTGTGGTCATGAATAAGTGGTAAAATCAAAATATTGACTTGCTGCTTAGATTAAATAGTGTAAAATTGAAAGGAAGTGTGGTTTGGGACTCGCTTTTGTTGACGGAAATACAGGGCAAATATGTTGGGTGGGAGGATGTTGAAATAGTATTCTCCCACAAAGCATTAATAATTTTGATAAACTTTCAAATAAACACAACTTGACTGTCATACTCAATCAGAGATAATACTTTTTTGAATATACTTAAATATGCATATATCATATATCATATAACTTTATTTGGAATTAGTTTGACATTTTGTGCCTTACCTTATAAATATCTAGTTTTAATGATAGGCGATTGGCACATTTTTCAAATTAACTTATCTTGAAATGTAATAAAAAATCAAAACAAAATTGTCTTATGAAAACTTAGTACAAAAGATGAAAAATAAATTGCAAATAGCTACAAAAGTACTACAAGTGATGGCCTACACAAGGGGAATGAATAGTATTCTCAAAGTGTAGGGCATTTAGAACTATATAATAAATATAAATAGAAAACTTAATGTTATTTTAAACCATGATTACATAATGCAACTAACTATCCTGTGCCTTTGCCTAACCCACTTCTTGTATTGAACCTTCATAAAACCTTCTTAAAGAACCTTCACAAAAATACTTGTCTTTGAACTATGTCTATTCAAGATGGATTTTGATGCAAATATGGACACCCATAAATGTTGAAATTTCACAAGTGTTCACAACCATTTTGACCATATTTGACCTCTGGCCAAAGATTAGCTTTACTCAAAATACAGGTCACAAAGATAAACTGTCATCTATTTTTAAATTTACCTAGTTTAACCTGTAACTATGGCCCAAGACCCATCTTGATAAACATTTATCCACTTTTAGATTTCGAGATAATGTGTTAACCAAAGTTTTGAAAAGTTGACCATATTTGACCTCCGACCCAAGATTAGCTTTACTCAAAATACATGTCACAAAGATAAACTGTCATCTATATTTAAATTTACCTAGTTTAACGTGTAACTATGGCCCAAGACCCATCTTGATAGACATTTATCCACTTTTAGATTTTGAGATAATGTGTTAACAAAAGTTTTGAAAAGTTGATCATATTTGACATTTGACCCTCAGAATTGATTTTAGCAAAGTAAACAAATTATCTCTTATTGCTACTCCTTATCTGTAACCCAGTCCGATTGAACTTTATCACACAGGTATATAATTCCTTTACAAATCTAAATCTCACCCAACTGTTAAATAAAATGACTATACCAAGATAGGACTTATTTTGTTGCATTATTCAAATTTTCAGCTCCATAGCGTAACATTTTTAATAATGGAACATGTATCTTGTTTGCGTAGCAGTCATTTTGTTGCCCTAAAAATGATCCATTTATGCAATTTTCAGTTCGATAGCAATAACATAACATTTTAAACACATAACAGGGCCCTTTTCTTTGTTGCTATATGAATCATTTTGTTGCCCTATACATTTATCCATTTATGAATTTTGAGCTCCATAGCTATTGCAGAGCATTTTAATAAATAACATGGCCTTACTCTTGTTTGTGAGCTATGTTGTTGTCCTATAAATGGATCCATTTATGGAATTTTCAGCTCCATAGCTATGGCAGAGCATTTAAAGATAAATCAATCAAGCTTTGTTCTATTTTATGCAATTTTAGCCCATGCTTCAACCAAACTATAAAATGCTAGTAATTACTATATACTAGTATATACTAGACCATAAGGGACCATCCATCCCACCATTTTCATTCACAAGTTTAAAAACTGTTGAATGGGAGAATATGATTTTGTCATGTACACATTGTAAAATGTTGTAATAATAACATTGTCACATAATTTGCAAATATGTCCTGAACAAGAATACACTTTTGGTGCTTGTGAAATGATGCAAAATGAACCATCCCTTTTTGAGTTTCATTAATTTAGCTTTAAAGTGTTGTATCAATAAATATGTATTTTCAAAATGAAGGATTGACAAGTTACATCCAACAGAGAGATGCTAATACAGAATACATAAATATTAATATTTCAATTACAAAGTAATGCTTAATAGCATTGATTATATAACTGCTTGTATAAAAGATATACAAATTACCAAAACTCAGTTAAGAGAGAACCATTAACCTCTTGAGACTGCAAAATGGGTAGTTAAATGTGTTTGGTTGCTACGGTTACATTATGGAAACAGCATAGTTAAACAGTAGTCCAATGTTTCCTGGGAGAAAGCATTCACAACACTGAGATATCATTTAGAACTGGCAACAGTACTGGGCTTGTAGCCTTTCAAAACAACTTGCAGCATAAGGTGACAACATCATTTGTCTCAGAAGCCTCAGTAATAATTAATCTTTTCCTAACAGACTAGTGATAAATGGTATACAAAGCAGGCTCATATGGACACACCTATGGAAATAACAGTGAAAAGTGAGACATCACATCTTAATTCAGCCATGAATGGAGTATGATAACATGATGAGTTGGTCTGCCAGCTTATGAATTTTTGTAACAAATTAGGCAAGGTTGCATTTGTAATTAATTTCAACCACCTAGCAGATATCCCAGTAAACAACTCACCAAATCTGATTAACCAATTAAACACTGCCCAAAACAGTTCTCTTGGCATGTACAAACTTGTTCCAAATGTTTGCTCGTATATATGGCTAGAAAGAGCTTGAGAGTTTAGGTAAAAATGGTACAGAAATATCTTACATAATTATTTTAACTTCCACCGGGAACTACTTAAACCTGAAAAGACCAAATTGGAAGACATGTTGCACAAATGTCCCTAGAGATAACAATATTTCGGTTTATACATACATTGATCATTTAATAAGTACAGGAGGATTTATAAGTCAAAACTCTACGCGTCATTACTTTTTTGCTTCTTTCTATAATGTCAAGCAAATGTTTGCCATTTTGGACAAGCTGCTTTTCATCAATCACAAAGAATCAAGGAAAGAGATGGTCCTTTAATTTATCATTGTTTTTTTCAATTCTCAAGAGAGGATCAAAAGGAACAAAATATGGCATATAATACAAATGCATCCTTTTGACATATGAAGGCCATTTTAGCATGAGTAAATGGCAAAAGGAGGAACTTTGTTTACAATTTCTTACATCAACTTTGACCATTCAATTACTATCTACAAATATTTGGCTAGTGGCTCTAGATACTAATACTACAAGTGGTAAAGTACATGAGAATAACATGCTATACGTGCCATGCTATAACACATTCAAAACACTAGCATGCACTAAATCTACAATTGACATGAATAAGGGAATTATAGATGATTTTCCAGGGAATGTTAGCCTTGCGCATGCTAAGTTGGCCTTGTGCATTCTAAGGCAAAGCAGGCTTCCTCAATCACAGCCTGTTTGCCCCCATACAAATTGTTTCTTTTATTTTTAGAGCATTTTTATGCGGTGGCGACACAGTTTTGACAACTGATGACATGCAAGTAGGGACATGCAAGAACTATTACCTATGCAAAAAATCAGACAACCCATTGCGGGAATCTTGCCATATAGGCCTAAAAAGGTCAGGATTGTATGTTATAGCACCCTCTATGTGTCCATTTCCCATAGAGAGACGTGTTAAACTAGATTTTAAAGAAAAATCGTATTTGCCCGCAATGAAATTTCGTAATATTTACACAGGATAAAGTCAGTGATATAAATAATCCAAATTAGTTGTCAAAAGTGTGTTGCCTTTGATATTTTTTGTTTTATTCTGGTTTTGTTCATAATACATGAGACTTGTGCGGCAGAACCACAGGACAGTAAGTGAAACACCCCTCATACAACAGCTATTAATTATTAGTTTTGAATAAATTGGTGAAACTTTTATATTGGTTTCCATGCAATGATTTCCTTTCCATCAGAAATAATTAAAATAAATATATTAAAATTGAACAAAGGTTTGAACCAGTAATCTATGGATTCGAATCAGTAATCTTTGAATACATCACCAGTGTGCCATCCAATAAGAGCCAGCAGAATTTTTTTGCTATAACAATACAGTAGCAGAATAAATCCCAGCACATAATGAATAGCACTGCCATGAGGTAATGCCACTTACTTGTGCTCCTGTTCCAACAAGTTGTGGACAACATCTGTAATATGCTACTTACCCTCCCCATGAACTACCAACTATGATACGGTCTGTCCGATTGGCTAATTAAAGGACACAACATAATGTGGCCCTCTGAGTAACCAATCAAAATAGTGCTTCTATATGTAAACCAATCACCATTCTTACAGTATCTCTGATTTGCTTATTACATGATTTTACATTTCCAGTAACCAATCAAAATAGTGCTTAGATGCAGATTAATAGGCAAGTAGTGGGTTTGAGAATTTTGCAACTGTTTAGTTTCTCACAGCTACATAGGAGACCATGTATGAGACTCAGAGAAATCATAGTCTTGTAACCCCCACTTTTAAAACCATGCTACTGAACTGTGGTGGAGATACTCAGTTCTTTGACATCGCACAACCATGTCTAGTTAATGCATGATTTTAGACAGTTTGGGTACACAGTCTTTATCTGGGCATCTCTATTCAGAGGTTTCGTAGGACTTGCTCATGCATACTGCAATCTCATGGAAAATATCAACAAAAATACATCTACAGTATTAGAAGCACAGACATATATCATCTCATCTTGTAACCTAAATAAAAACTGAAAAATTTTGAAGAACAAAACCCCCGATTGTGGGGTTTACCCGAAAAGTAGCATCTCTGCTGTAAGGAATATTCTAAAGTGTGTACAGAAAACAAATGCTCCAACTGATCATAGTGATGCAACTCAATGTTAATCTTTACTTCTTAATCTGGAGCAATAGATAATTAAACATTAACATTAGAATCATCTGAAATTTACATATGAACATTGTCATTTTCATTATACAGTTCAATTAATGGTTGTTTATACCACTATACATACTGCATACATTGGGTGAAAAGTGGACCCTTTGGGTTTTTCGGGGGGGGGGGGGGCACAGCTGTTTGAAAGTCTCATTTATTATGACAAAACTAGAATAAAATAAACAATATCCATGGCGATAATCTTTTGACAACTAATTTGGAGTATTTATTCAACTAACTACATCCTGTGTAAATTTGATGAAATTTCATTGAGGGCAAATACGATTTTTCATAAAAATCTAGTTTTACATGTCTTTCTATGGGAAATAGACATACAGAGGGCACTATAACATACAAATTATGACCTTTGACATTGTAGGCCTACATGGCAAGAGTCCCGCAATGGATTTTTCTGATTTTTGCGGCAGTATATAGCTCTTGCATGTCCATACTTATATCAGTTGTAAAAATTGTGTCGCCATTGCTTAAAATTGCTCTAAAAATAAAAGAGACAATTTGCATGGGGTCAAACAGCTGTGGGGTGGGGGGGGGGGGGGTTTTTTTTGAGGATAGTGTTTGCACTGGACCCTCCCTGGCTATCGGGCCTGCTGATGTGTACAATAAGAGGTGGGTAAGGTAATGTACACTGCTCACCAAAATGTGCCTTGTACAGAAAATAAAGTTTTAAAACTCGAGACACTATTGGACAATTTGATTGGTTATTCGTAGTGCTAATGATGTATTTAGCCAATCAGAGATGTGGTAAGAAAAGCTTAAGGTTTGTACAGATATAAAAAATCTATTTTGATTGGTTACTCAGAAGTTATACCATGTAATGAGCCAATGAAAGATACAATAAGAAAGGTGGTAGACTTCATCAGGGGGTTAACTTTTTTCACCTATTGACATCACTTCAAGCCTTTGAAAGTGAGAAAGTTTTTCTGCATATCTTGATATTCAGTTCATGATGATAAAACATAATTTGCCACAGTTACAAACATTTAAATAACAAAAATGGAATTTCTTGCAAATTGACCTATTTTCTTTTTGTTCTTAGCTGCTATCTCATTAGTCTAAACAAGTTTGACTCGTTGACTTCTGCCCAAAATCCTATGCACTACATGATTTTTTTCAATTTTTATTTACCTCCTCCTCCTCCCCCCTCCAAAATATGCTACACATGACTTTTATTGCATTTTTGTCCTCTCTCCCTCTCTCTCCCTTGTGACTGAGAACAGGTTTTATATTTTTTTTTATAAAATAGTGATTTTTAAAAGCTATGTGGGTCATAGAGACAAAGTTTTTGCCTTTGTTGGTTTTATCAGGGGCATCATAAACAAGTGACCAATGGCAAAGATCAAGAGACAAAAAAGAACAATTATTTTTCATTTTCACTGCTATCACCATTTTCAGTAATGCCAAAGAAATCTCATGCAGGATTCCCACAGACTTGATTCCCAAATTCCAGGTTTTATTTTTTTTTTGCCTAACCTGCCATTTTTCCAGGCATTTTCCAGGTTTGGGCAACATTCTCTCTATTATAATAATGCAAACAACCATTCTTTTTAATATAGCCTGCTCGCTTGTGAAAAAAACAATGATAGTTCCATTTATACTCCCATCAAAAAATGTACTTGTCAACTGAAACATTTCAGCTAAAATCATATGCTTAACCATGAAAAAATAAAGAAAATTTTTAACAAATCAATCACTTATTTGTTACAAAAAAATGTATACCTCAAAAATGCCACATCCAATCATAACAGATGTATAATTTTAAAACATCCTTGATTTCAAAACAAAATCACTATTCCTTTTGGAAGGCAAGTAGGGCCGACATATTTTAAGACACAAATTTGCAAGACTCAATTCTTAACTCTGAATTTATCCCTTTCAACAATATGTATTTTTTTTATTCCAGGAGCAAACTTGAAAAAGACCTGTAGCCTTATGGGCAGTGGACTGATGAGGGAGGTGGGTAAGGATGTTTGCTTAACAAGACAGGTACAGTGGAATTAAGTAAAAAGGTATAAAAAACTCAAAAAACAAAAAATAAAAAAAGGCTGCAAGCACAAAATCTTTAGTTAACTTGTAAGGATGCTTGTACGAAAATGCTAGTGGTAAGGGCCATTAGTAACTTTTACTTTTTTAACATTTTTACTGTCTGTCATTCCAAGTTCATAAAACTCAGGTAAAGGCAATGACATCATTATGGTGTTAAAAATGTTAAGAACAAAGTTCTACATCTTACTTTTTTTCAAAGTTTTACAAGTTTGTTATGAGACAGTTACTTTATACAGCAGAGTTCCAACTGATTATCAATGAAACCGAGCCTATAAAATGATTCCCAAAAACCTAATTGGTGCATTTTGTCTTGACATGGTATAGCCAGTCATTGAACCATGCCTAAAATTGAGGCGTGGGAGGATCCAACATGATTCAAAACAAATAACTCAACAATAAGATTACAAGAGGTCCAAAAGGCACTAAAAATACTCACCATTGCTTATTTGGCATTTCACATTTCAAACATTAAAATAATAAGCCCACAAAATGGATTGATTGATAAGAATAGTTAAAAATAGGTTAAAATAACATTAATAACGTTATACAACATAGATAAATGAACACCCCCACAGAAATGTGGAATCAATTGAATACCAATCAAGTAGGGGTGGGAGGGCTCAAGGATAAGGAATTAACAAATGAAATAATAGTGGTCACTGAATGGACTACAAGTAAATAAGTACAGTCTTTTATAAGAGAACGTAACTTTTCAAGAGAAAATAAGTTTAAACATGTTGGTATTAAATAATAGATAAGGATTACAAACTTCTATCATTCATAACACATGAACTTGAACACCTATAGATATTAATATCAGTGCACCAGAGACTGATATATCTATCTAGATAACCTATATATATTATTATTATATATCTACACCTGGCACAACAAGTATCTTCTGCCCTATCCCATCGTTCTCCCCGGTAGCCTCTCCAGGGAATTTCCCCCCCCCCTGCTTAAATCTCCCGGGGCGACGCGTTCTTGTGGTCTCGGCATTTTTATCGATCAGTACTGTGCCCAAGTCAGACCCTTTTGAAAGTTTTCGAATATACATTTTGTTTTGCATAGGTCGTGCTCTGTCATTTAACCGCGCGCATCGCCTTGTAAAAAAGCGTCGCCAAATGGCTGAGATAATGTGCCGAATACGTAAACCCCCCAAACCAAAAGTTGCAGTTTTTTTGATTTTTCAATGGTCACTCGTGTGGTTACAAACGCAATAATACGTGTGTATTTGATGTTACAACAAAGATTGGTTTTTTCCGTCTGAATGAGCGCGAAAGCCCACTTGCAATATTGATTGTGGTCCGCGTGTTCGTGTCCCAGTACACTGCAATGCCCATTGAAAAATCCCAAACTGCAACTTTTAGTTTTTGGGAGTTTGCGTCTTTCTGGCGTTCTATCTCGGCCATTTCTTGCACGCTTTTTTACAAGCCAGGTATTAAATGAAAGAACAACCGAGGCAACACAAGGTATGTTCGAAAACTTTCATGGTCTGACTTGGGTAACGCTGATCGAAAAACATGCCGAGATACTTTTTGTGCCAGGTGTATATATATATATATATATATATATATATATATATATATATATATTAACATCATTGCAATAAAGAACCACAGATGTTGACATCGGGGGTGCACTGAAGACCTATAGAATTAATATCAATGCAATATCAATTTCTTCCAGAGTAGATCGAAATTGTACACAAGATTAGGCACACATACTATACTTAGACCAACGGTTCAGTTGATATAAAAACTTTTTAGGTAAGTTGGGGGGATGAGGTTGTGTATCACAAAACGACCCTTTAATGTCAGTACACTGAAGACTATAGATATTAGTGTCAGTGCAATGAAGACCTTTAGCTATTAATATCAGTGCCCCAAGGACCTATAGAATTAACACCAGTGCAATAAAGTCCTATAGATATCAATATTACTTCAATGAAAACCCATAGATATCAATATTACTTCAATGAAAACCCATAGATATCAATATTACTTCAATAAAAACCCATAGATATCAATATTACTTCAATGAAAATCCATAGATATTACTTCAATGAAAACCCATAGATATCAATATTACTTCAATGACAACCCATAGAATATCAATATCACACACTTAAGACCTAAAGATATTGACATCAGTGCAATGAAGACCATAGAGAAGTTTAAAATCATTTACCTACACACTGTAAATCAAGTGTTCAGATTCAATACATTTTGCACAAAACTATACCAGTTTACTTATTTCCTAACACATCCGACCCATACAGAATACTGACCACTCACCCCTTTGGAAAATAAATGTGTTGGCAAGTCACTTCTTTGACCATGCATGGTGTCCTGAATAATTGACCAGTCACATGACTGAGCATCAACATTCAAGCTGGGACTAATACAGAAGGATAATGATACATTTTCTATTCACAGGTACGCCTTGGCTTGTGTATCACAAAATTGGGCTCAAACTACATTTTTAAAATGTCTGCTAGTTTTGATATTTATTGCTCATTTGTTCCTCAGGCTGTTTTAAAAATATATTTCTCTATGATAGACATTTGCACGGTTTGCCATTGGCAGGTAGAGTCTCGAACTGACACTGGAACAGATGAGAGTGTTATATAACAATGCATTTACCTCTTGCAAGGCCATTGGTTTTGTGCACCTGATCAAACTATTGCGTAAGTACTCCCATTCATTGCTGCTAGTCCGAGGCTCTCCCCGCAAATGGTGAACCATGCAAAGAGCGAATAAATCATCACAGTGTATTCCAACAATTTCTAAAACGTTGCTGAATTCAGCAACCTGTACAACTTTTGTTTCCTCAAACTAGTCCTAGAATATTTTGGAAGTGTGTTATTTATTTCGTTTGATATATTTGGTAATTTGCTGGTGCCATTTTGTGTTTGAATTTGAAATTTGGCTTTAAAAAGTCATGATTTTGTCAAAACTGGTCCAAGGCACACATGAACCATGTATTTGTGTCTAGGCCTAGTATATATGCTTCTGTAAATATATTCATCCCAGATTCAACAGCCTTGGTTAACTATCACTGAGTGCACAGTCAGTAAAATGAACCATTTTCTTGCCACCCATCAGTGGGTTAGCTTGGTATGGCCTTAGCATTGCCAACAATGGATGGATCCTGGGCAACAAATGTTCCCATCTTAAAGTTTGATTGTTCGGTCCTTATCTTTCATGCATGCATCAGACAGTTGGCTAAAACAGCGTGACATTAAAAATCTTCATGTGTCCCGCAAACTAGTTTGAGCAAATTCTTGCCCTGAACCACAAACAAAATGACCACTACACAATCCTATAGCATAACATTCCAATAGGTGTTCGAGCCCAGGCATGCAACAGTTACTAAGCTGTTACATATCACTATGAATATATCGTCGCCCACATCACATACTGTCTTATCTGACGAAATGCCGTTTTCGAGAAAATCGCCATTGAAATTCTACCGGGAGATTGCATTTTTGTACTATGGAATTAAACATTACAATTTACTTTTTAATTTGGCATTATGAAGAAAACATTCTGAAGTTAAAGTTTTAACCTTGCTGAGTTTGAAAGTGCAATTATATTCCTGATATAAAGCTACAAAGTCATAAGTCGGTATGTGAAACGCAAAAAAGTCGTATTTTAACATACGACGCTAATTTCACCGTTATATTTCAATGCGTTCAGATAGATCTCTATGTGAAACACGTAATGTTCACGCACGAGGCAGATACGATGCACATAGATCTGTATATGTGAAAAGCGTAAATAGCTTGTTTTACGAACAGCGTTAATTATACTCCTATTGAAATTACGTGTAAATGAAACATAAGACAGTATGTGAAATCGCGATATGCAGATTTGAGCTTATTGATCAAAATTCTTAATTGATATCTCACTAATTAGGTCACTTTCAAGATTGTAACTTTGTGCATGTATAGAACATAACATTATAAGTACATATACAAAATATCTCAAAAAAGTCAAAAATGTATATAAGACAGTATGTGATGTGGGCGACGATATGACAGAGTGTTGCTTATGCAACAGAAGAGTTACAATCCAAATGAGTAGATCAGACTATGCATGCACGTTTTAGTGGACAAGTCACTACTTTCATAAGCAGCACACTATGCTAGATACTGTCAGCAGATCTGTCAGTTCAGGTACATAAACAAGTACACAACCATGCAATCATGCAAACAAGCAAGCAAACATTTGTATTTCTGTGATTTGGTCCCTTTCTAAACCCCTGCAGTATTCTCACTTTTTAGCTTCCATTTTGCTGTTAAAGTTCACTTCTCAATATTTTTCCTGGGGTGGAAAAGCTTTAGTCTTCAGCCTGGTGCTGAACTGACTGCAAATATGGGCCCTGGGCACTACTTGCCTATCTCAGCTCAGCATCTAAGCACTATTTTGATTGGTTACTTTGAAGGTAATATCATGTGATGAGCAAATTAGAGATACTGTGTGAACAATGGTATGGATTACACAGAGATATAGAAGCACTATTTTGATTGGTTACTCAGAGGGCTAACTCATGTTGTATCCTATAATGAGCTGGTAGTACCCAGGGGCTTAGCTGCCTAGTTCTGAACATACTGTGGCATTTTGCTCTAAATCAGGAAGACAAATAAGATTTGGCCCAATCATGTCTAAATAAATAGCAGTACTCACAAAAATGAAAAGCTCTAAGTCAAGTAACTTGTAGCATGTTTAAAATCACAATATCTCAAGCTTAGAATGATTGTTACTCTTCCGTACATTTAAGGTGTATTTTGTGATTTTAACATATTTGGTTTTGATAATAGTTCCATAGACATCCTTGAAAGAGTGAAGCATTGAAATTTCCAACATTTCACTTGATTCTTATGGTACATTTTCATGTTATGAGTAAATGTTTGTATGACAATGTTCCATAGGCTTTACAGTGCATGGTCATTTCTCATTTTCTGTCTGTTTATGGACATACAAAATGAACCAAAGTCCATGTTCCCACAGCTGTTTGACCCAATCAAATTGTCTCTTATTTTTAGTATAATTTTAAGCAAATTTTGACAACTGATATGAGTAGGGACATGCAAGGGCTATTACCAAAGTAAAAATCAGAAAGCCATATAGGCCTTCAAAGGTCATGATTTATATATTATAGTGCCCTCTATATGCCCATTCTCCATAGAGATCTGAATAAAATAAGATTTTAAAGAAAAATCATATTTGTCCACAGTGAAATTTCATAAAATTTGCACATGATGTTTCTAGAGGAATAAATAATCCAAATCATTTGTCAAAACTTTGCTGCCATTGATATTTTTTGTTTTATTCTGTTTTTTTTTTGTAAAAATGAGACTTTCAAACAGCTGTGTTCCTTTGTGGAATGACTTTACCTAAATCTTCCACCTGGGTGTTGTGGATTTAACAAACAGAACAGACCAATTTTAACTTCTCAAAGAATTTCTCATCACACCCCTAGCTATTCTTCTTCCCAAATGAGGGTATATGGGGGAGCAGGCACAGATTGAAATTTTGACCACTATATAATGGCTTGTTTCAATTGATAAATGGTCAAAAGTGAGAAATGGATAGATGTCTTCATTTTCCCCAGTTATTTTTAGCACAAATAAAATGTGATGTCGAGAACTGAGGAAATGTGAACATAGCACACACCCCTGCTTAGCCTATGGGTATGTTAATGCTTCTGAGAAAATTCAACAAAAGTACAAACAAATTACTCAAACATGTTGTGTATAACATTAAAAAACAAACAATGTGAACAATTATAATACAGATTGATAATGATACACAATTGTGCAAATCATTAAGACATCTCCAGTTTCATTTTCTTTCAAACAAAAACCTAACACATTTTCACTTACTCTTACAAAATCTAACTTCCCCAATTCTTCAAAAGGTTAATTGAATGGCCCATTGGCAACTACATATGCTATCCACACTCCTTCTGTAGAAGATTCCAATTAAGTCTTCAAATGGAGTGTATGAATTTTAAATGGAATAGCCAATTATGCACCTATAGTAATCCACCACACGACTAGAAGTGTGCACCATTTGGGTGTATATCACGCATGTTAAGTGCCCATTGTTGTTATTTGTATTTTCATTAGTTGTATTGATTCTCTAATTGTTACATATGATAGCAGCCGGCCATAGTAGCAAACAAACACATATCATAATGAATGTACACTTCTTTGTTTTCAGTGAGAACAATATCATTAATTAATGATAAGTACTCACTCACAAACATTACATAAGCCTGCTCTAGTATGCCTTTGATGAAAGTAGTGGTTTTGGGTGACTTTTCCACAAGACATCAAATTTGAATCAAATCAAAATAAGGTGAAATGTAAGAGAAATGGAAGTGAATCAAACTAATTTAACCCAAGTTAAGAATGGAATTTCATTTAAAGCAATATGAGCACATTTTTTGAAGAGCGCCCCCAATTTTTCAAAAAAAATGAGATTTTTACACGGTTGCATTGGTAACTGGCTAGTAAACTATACCTGTGAATGGTTAAGCTCGAAAATGTCTGTGTGTTACAAACAAAGGAATTTTTGTAATTAGAATAATTATTATCGGGGATCCCGATAATAATTCAACGGCTGCTGGAAACGGCCTTCCAATGTGAAATAGCCGGGAAATAGCGCCATGTACGTGTCTACGCTCATCCATTAGTTATTTTATTGGTTCAGGCAAGTCAAGTTAGAGGTTATCTTCTCGAGGTGGCACTACTTCATCATGGACGGACATAAACGTAGCATTTCCAGCTCTGCCGTTAAGTCCAATCTGGGATCCCAATTCTAATTACAAAATCGCTTATTTTATGATAAATACGCATTTCTTAGCATTCTCATTCGCAGGTATAGTTTCCTAGACAATTCCCAACGTAACTGTGCCAAAATATCAGCTTTTGAAAATTGGGGACGCTCTTCAAAAAATGTGCTTTAAAACGATAGATTCTTAAATGGGCCTTGGATCCAGGTAGTAAGGGACTTTGTGCCTGTCACTACATATGTGTTTGCAACCACAGCAATCTAGAATAAAAGGGCCCTTAATTCTCTGGCACCAGGCCTCAAATCCTTAGAACACTTTCCTGGGGGGTGGGGGAGGGAGCACTCAACTTTCATTTGGGTAGGGGGTGTGAAATGAACAAAACTTGCGAACTGAAAATTCGAAAATTTGGACCCTTGAGAACTAAATTTTGTTCAAAATTAGGCCACAAAAGTAGTTAAAAATCAAAAGTTAGCTTGAAATGGGGGTCTTGTACTAAAACATGTTAAAACAGGACCCTTGCAAACTGCCAGAGATGCCTGAAAAGGGTGTCTTACGGCCGCACATACCCATACCACCTTTTCAGGTCAGTGCCCCCTCTCGGTACACTTCCACTGCCAATGATTTTACTCCAGCATCATACAACTGCTTCCAAGAAAGTACCACAACATGCATGAAACCCAAACATACATGACCGCATTGCACCAGGAAACAATTTGCTGTTGATCTTCCTTCCAAAACTGAAGGAAAACTGTAGAAGTAGTAGTGTGGGTGAAATACATCTTGCCATAACCCCTTACCTTATTTATTTAAGCAATTTTACTTCTCAGATTTATATTTCATTGTCTCTGGCCCTTTTGATAGTTGAAAGGGGTATGTTGTAGATCAATCTCACAATCTTGCACACACCCCCGTAGTTACGGAACCTGCGAAATGTCACGCCCACTAAGGAACAAAAACACTTTCACCCTGAACCTGAGAGGAACTTAACACATACTTTCACTTCTTAAATGCTGCCCACTTCCCGAGTTCAATGAAAAATGACAAGGATTTTGCTTTTCCTTCTCTTTTTTGGTCATTTTCGATACATTGATTTTTTCTGACTTTTAAAAAAAAAAAAAAAAAAAAAAACTTTTTATAAATATATTTTCAAAAGTTGAATACACAATTGCACCCCAACTCTACTACCAGACAAATATAGGGTAACCTAACATTTTATAAGGAACGCTCTCACGCGAGTGTTAGAAACAATAGGAAATGCTGTTTCCTCCTAAAAAAATAGGCGTCTCCAAATTAGAGCATCAATATTCCAATGTCACTTCTTCAAAGAGCCACATACACATTTTTGAAGAGCGCACCCCATTTTCAAAATTTGAGATTTTTGCAGCAGCTATGTGTTATGTCCTAGAAACTACTACACCCTGCGGCGAACGAGAAATCTAAAAAATGCGTATTTATCATAAAATGAGCGATTAGTTTTTGTAATTAGAATTGGGAATCCTAGAATGTACTGAACTGCAGAGCTGGAAATGTTTAGGTCAGTCTATCATGAAATAGTGACACCTCAGAAAATGACCTCTAACTTGGCCTGCCTGAACCATTAAAACACGAATAGATGGACGTAGATACGTACATGGCGGCTCTTTCCTGGCTATTTCATATTGGAAGGCTCGTTTCCAATCACCGTTTGAATTATTATCGGGATCCCGATATTATTTATTCTATTTACAAAATTCCGTTCCATTTGCGACCATAACATTTTAGAGCTTAACAACACCATTCACGGTATAGTTTACTTTGCCAGTTAACCAATGCAACCAACCATGTAAAAATCCTCCAAATTAATTTGTACAATTTGGGGCGCTCTTCAAAAAATGTGCTAATATTGGCTTTAAGTTTAAATCATTTTCAATAGTGGGGAGCAGGTTCTCAACAACCAGTTGATTTGTGCATAAGATCCATTCTTTAATTAAGCTACTATCAGCAATTTCCTTTAAAATGTTAAACCAACTCAATTAAGGGGGTTTCTTTGCACACCACTGGGTGCACAACACCCCATCTTTCAGCCACGTATAACCATGCCCACAGTGAGCAAGAACGTGATTGACAGCTGCACAGAATTCGGCTCCCCGCCCATGGTAATACAGGCAAAAACACTCTCTTCTGAAATAATTTACAAACAACTAGCCATAATAACCCCCTGCTTAGAACTGCATAAATGATATAATGAGACTTCAAATTACAATTTATGTCAAAGTAGGAGTGGGTAATGGCTAGATTTCTCACAATACAAGGTGAAATTTCAGTTCACAAAACTCACATACAAACAGCATAGACGAGAGCAGTCAGAAAGCAGTTGTCATCTTCACAAGGGGCATGGCTTCATGTAGAATTATCTGAGAAAATATAGAATCACTAATGCAAAAACACTGAATGCATTAAAAACAGAGATTGTTCACCAGTGGTGTGGGGTTTGCATTGTTGTGTCCCATAAAACACTGAAAATATTCCAACGACTTCATTCAGAATTTTCAGTTACATCCAGAGATAGATTTCACAGTAGGATTAAAATCCAGTACCATTTTATCTTGTATCTCTGTAATATTTGTTCCAAAAGCTTAGTGTCTTATTTTTTGCTGGAATTGGTGATAGCTCATCCAGCAGCCATTCAATGTTATTTTATTGTTTCAAAAACTGTTACAATGTCATTCTAATGTACATTCTCACATAGAACACAAATCATCGGCTCACTTCAAGAATGAAAACAACATTACATTTCAAAATGTGTCTGGTAGATTTAGCGTTTGGCAAAACTCTATAGTACTACTTCATTATAAAATGCACCAAACAAACAAACAAACACAAAGTAATGTTTTAAATTAGTAAACAAATTTCTGACTTTGTCAGTATGGTTTGCACAGTAACATTGTGGAATGCAAATATAAAAACAGAATTAAACAAGAAAATCACAAAAATAAACATTTTTTCAACATCCCTTACTGTCAATCATATTTTACACATGCATTGTAGCACATAATTGTCATTTTTAAATATAATTTTCTCACTTTCTTTTTGTATTTGTTTTTTTGATTTGGTTGTTCAGCAACTTGTGAGTTATGGTACTGAATAAAAAGAATAACAGGGCTGACACTGCCCAGTTCTGAATTTACAAGCAGTTAGGGGACATTATTGTAGCCATGCCATTTTTTCTTTTGGCCAGCAAGGTTACGTCATCAACTTATACCTCCACACTAAATTATCAATAACCCATATTATCCTACCCATAACTCTCTGGTAGGAACAACTCTCTGAGATTCTTTTCTTTCCTCCTGTAAGGCAAAGTTAAAGGGTGGCAACGAGAGATTTTGAGGCCCCCAAATATTGTGCCATAATAGTGATTTCATATAGATTAGACACTCAATAAATTTCTTACCTTTAAATTTTGGCTACAGAAATGTCTTTAAAGTGGCACTGGCACATTTTCACAAAATATGAAATTTCTTCAATTTGCTCTCAAATGATAGTCTAGGCCATTGGAAGAACAGAGATATATTTTACACATAAAAATAACACACCCCAAAACAGATAAGGACATTGATATGAGGATAAAGACATCCAGGTAATTTGTAGGCCAACTTTTAAAGGGGGATGGCCCGATTTAAGGATATGAAGTTTTTCATCTTGATAGATTGGCCTTCACTCCAAAACCCCACCTGTAAAGTTTCGCGCCGATATTTCAATCCGTTTTGATACGAGAGCCCCATAGCCCCATAGAGTACTGTGTAGAATTTATATTGGTCGACCAAAATAGGGCACATTTTCGCTCATAACTTCCAAACCAAACAACCTTTGGCTCTAAGATTTCAGAGGGTAATGAGAAAAATAGCAGCTTTCTTCTGACACCAAAATGTTGACCACTTCCGGTAAAATCTGGAGCTTCTGGGACGAGGCTATTAGCGATCGGGCCATGGACCTTTAAGTTTTCCATAACTTTAACCAACAAATGTGTATATTACATGAATATTTTAGACTCATACTCACTGATATTAAACCACAAAGGTTATAGACCGGTCAAACAGTGTGCATAGCGTGGGAAACATGCATACGGCATGCGTGTTCTTGTGTTAAACGCCATTTTCGTCGTCTGCTGAATTTAACGTCGCTGGCGACGTTAATTACAAAATCGTTCTGTTTACCCATAAGGAAGCTGATTTGGTCTTAATCATTTCGGGTGATGGCTTTTGTATATAAAAGCTTTACAACCATGCAAAAATATCGATTTTGAAAAATCTTGAGGGCGCACTATTTTTCAAATGTGCCAGTGTCTCTTTAAAGAGAGAAAATGGTGATTTTGATTTGCTTATATTTCAATATAAATCATAGGTTGAATTTCGTATTTGCTCCTATACAAAATTAGAAATTTCACAATTTTGTATCAAAGAAATATTTCCCAGCTTAATCCTTTCAGATGGGGATCTTTTTGATGGAAAGCTTTACATCAGGGCAAAAATCAGTACTTTCAATTTTTTAGGGACACCTGGTATGTGAAATCTCTCGTTGCACCTTTAAGCTTACGATAAACATACACTCCCGACTCTAGCATTTCTAATCCATAGACCATTCCTATGATTGGCCAAAGTTGGCTGTAAAAGGAAATTATGTCATTTTAAACTTCCATATTTGGATTAATTGATAGGTCAGAGGTCAAGTCAATACTGAAAATGAAAATCGGTGTTCGGGTCGGTGTTATACTGTGCAGCCGAGTAAAATCGCTAATTATGGACCCATGCAGAATATAACCATGGACATGCTTCAAAAACGATTGGGGATCTGATGGGACTGTACAAGTTACTACAAGCTTGTCGAATTTTGCCATTCTATCCCAAGAAAAGCACTACAAATTATTTAACCACAAAGTTATTCATCTTGATTTTACTTGTTGAAAAAAAAACTTATGAATATTTGCCATAATTATATTTATAAACAGCTCACATGCTTAGAAGTTATTTTTCTTAAAAACTTGTTTTTGTGGATAAAAGCATAAACACTGATCCTTATTTTGAGTATTGACCTGACCTCTGACCTTGCAATTAGACCAAATATGAACGTTTAAAATATGAAATTAGTTACCACTGTGATTTTGGACTTACACAAACGAACGATAAGTGCAAACAAACTGATAATCCGGGTGATAATCTAGTGTTATAGCTATACAGTGTGAGTCAAAAAAACCCTACATTCAGAATAAAAAATAATTAAAATAGTTAAGAATTGTTTTTGCTCAAAGAAGGATAAACAGGCTTTCAGAAAACGTTTCTTTGGTGTCATTTGGACTTTGGAGAAAGAAGTTACGCCTTTTTTGCTGAGAGACTTCAAAATCCTGTTTGGCCGATTTTGAGCCAAACAAAGATGCATCGCCTACATAAAGTAACATGGTCTTCAGCAGTGATTGAGTACAAACATTTAACACCAAATTATTGTTGAACAATAAAAGGTGGGAGAGTAATTGAAGGATTATAAAAATAATATCCCAGAGATTACAAAAGAAAATGCTAAGTAAAAAAATGTTCAATTTCCTGAATAAGAAATTCAAGATAGCTGGTGTAAGACCAAAGTTTACTTTGGTTCAGCAAGATTTCATGGTTTTAACCTACAACGAAACTTGGGAGCAAAAGTTAAACCATAGAAAGTTTTGTATTCCGCTTGAAAACATCAGTGCGATAATGAATTTTAAGGTTTAATTCCAATTTATTTACAGAAAACTTCAGCTTTAGTTCTTCTTGCAATTTATGGACGCTGAGTATACTGTATTTGCCCCCAGATAGAAGAATATGACACAAGATACGAGGTGTGTGGAGCATGTCTGCCAAGAGTAGGTACCACTTTTATTTCACCATTGGCTACACCATATACCAGGCAACTAGAAAATAAGTTTAAGCTAGCTTAGAGTTCATAAACCTCGTAATTCCTCATCTCAAATATCCACAGCAATTAATATACAAATTAAGCACCCATTAAAGTAAAATACCTAATGACCGAAACAAATGTTGAGTAAGCTACTCACGCTACACTCCTTAAGTAAACTACCTAATTACCCAAAATTTGGAGTAAGATACTCGCGCTACTCTAGCTCTTTTGATCACCTATTAAGTAAAATACCTAATGACCGAAACAAAATGGTATGTGTAATTTACCCTTAAATTACACCCAATGTGTAATTTACCCTTAAATTACACCCAATCAATTCCGAAGTAAATTTGGATGAGGAATAACTCGGCAAAACTGTGATGAAGTTCAGCAAATTTAGATATGAATGTACACTTTTGACTTTGGGCCTGTAACCATGACATTGCAGTTCGTTTATCTCAAATGGATAGTAGTAAATTTAGGTTAGAAGTGGGCAAAATACCCGCTACAATCCGAGAGGTAAGGTACGTAGGGGAATAACCAGTAATGAACTGTTGTTTTAAATACATACCCATAAAAAATGAAACAGATTTAGGGTTGTTTACTACCTGTAACTGTATTAGACGTAATGTTAATTATAGCATTTAACACTAATATACCATAATTGTGCCCAATCTACACTTTTAACACAAAATGGCAAAAAAGTGTCAGCCAAATGAAATAAAGGGTGAATATGAGGGGAAAACAAATACAAGCATGCCTGAGTTACCTCAGGGAGGGGGGAGGGAGGGCGGGAAACAATTTTTGAACCTACTCCATGAAAGGCAGATAGCGATGTGCAGGTAAAACAAATAAGAAAAAATGAACCGACCTGAACGAGCCTTGTCATTGGCTATACACAAGAAAGAACACACCGGATTGGTCAAACAACTGAACAGGACGCCAAAATTTGCATAAAGGAAAAGTGATGAATAGACATTCTTCTCCAGGGCAATGCATTTATTTTACCAGACAACTGACATAAGATTTATTGTGCAAAATAATTACCTTAGAGATGTAAAAAAAAAAAATCTTGAGCAGTTTCAATTATGTTTCTGACTGAGACTTGATATGGAGTGATTTTCAATAACTGACTGTTATGATTGAACAATGTAATTGTAATTATTTTTAAAGATATTTTATCTTAAATATGTTTACAAATAAGACCATTTTATTTAAACTGATATGTTTTGTCGAGAAGAAATCGATACAATCTGAACTTGCATGTGGTGAATTGTCTTTGCTATATAATGAGTCATGGTATACGTCAGTGTCTGTCTCTCCGCATTGTATTGCTGAAATCGGCCAAACTGAATTTTAGTCTCTCCGCAAAATTGACATAGTTTCTGAACCAAAGCCCGCAAGACCCAAATAAAATCTTCTGATAGCCTGTTTATCTCTCTTTCATAACCAAAGCAAACATTGATGCAAAAATGATGTTTAACCTTTGAAGAAAAATCTTTCCTGAATGTAGGTTTTTTTTATTGACTCACCTGTTTGCATGACTTACCCTGCATCTGCAACAGAATATTATGGTAAGTGACACACTTTAAAAAAAGGGGGGGTGTTGTCCTCTAACTGCTTTTACATCTAGAACTGGGCTAGCATCACCTTTTTACTGAGCCCTGAGAAAAACAATCTTGGGTTGACATGTAAGAAAATTCCAAAGACTGAATAGCAACGCTGAATGCTTGCCTGAGTATCTGGTTACCTGCCTGACTGAGTTGTTAACTGATTATCTACTGAGGGAGTTTCTGTAACCTGACCCATCTGACACAACTTTTTCTTACACACTTAGGAATTCGAACCTTAATGGATAAACATGTTGCTTTATTCTGTGAAGGGTGTCCGAATTCATCAGTGTGGCCGAAAAAAGTGTGTCGATGGGTCAGGTTAGGGAAACTCCCCCATTTAATGTTCAGTGGTAAGACTTTGACTGATTTCAATGAGTCACCTAATCGGTAGTCATGCTGTCAGTACATAACTCATCAGACTCAGCTGGTATAGGCCTTCAGGGGTCTCAGGCACACCGTTCGCTGGGTTACAGTCCAGGGCATAGCCAGGAGTTTTTTTTTTTTTAGGTGCTGAATTTTAAGGTTAAGTTGTTTGCTTCACTTGTTCCAACTCAACTTCAAGAACTGAGTGCAGGCACAGGCTTCATATGGGTATTGGGAGTAAAAGGCTGAACATTAATTGTATTTTTTTCACATTGTCCAGTAAAAAAGCAGGGTTCTGGATTTGGATCATGGAGAGGCAATGCACCCCACACCCCCTTCGCTCTACCCTTGTCATAGTAATCAGTCTTTTAAAAATGAATGAAAAACATGTGGCACGGGGGGATTGCCACATCTTCTAGAGAATAAGTTAACAGAGTGAAATAAGACAGGTAATTCCCTCGTCACAAATCATTGTTCGTCTTCAGATTTGAGATTACTTTCAAAACTGTACTTGCAATGCTTTGCAATTTTTTTGACCAGTTTTTTTAAACTTATTTTTTTTCTCACTTTTTACAGACAAAATACATTCATTATTAACTGCTTTGTATATTTTCTATAAAAATTTAATTTTTTACATAGATGTGATAGAACGGAAATCCCTAAGAACTTTTCCCTGTACATGGTTTTACATGACATACCACAGGTCTTGAGAACCCCTTCACAGACTAACACTTAGGATCAAGTTTTGTCAGTCTTTCAAGAGACCACAGACTGTGTGAGGGATGAAGGGTCATGTATATATATCATGGTCAGAAGAAAAATGCGGTAAACGTGTTTTTTTTGTTTGTTCGTTTAAGCCAATGTTAAATTTTTCGGTCTGTATGTCAAAAATGTGCCCAAAATTCAGAAAAAAAGATAATCGATCAAGGAACGCGTCTAGGATGTGAAATGGAAGGGCGATACTGAATTTTGGTTAAGGAGGTTAAATGTTGCTGCATATTACACAAAAAATCATTCCCTGGGGTTTTGCTGAATAGTTTAGGATTTTTTTAAAAAAACGTCTTAATCATATGTGTTTATGTAATGCCCCAGCATTTGGGCCATTCTTTGGGATGTCACACATGTGACCGAACTTTATTTGCCTCCCATGACAAAACAAATAAGCTAGCTAAAGTAGAAACATTATTTTTGGTCAGATTTTGTCCAAACCTAACCACAAATAATGTTTCCACTTTCACTAGATTGGTTGTTTTGTCATGGGAGGCAAATAAAGTTCGGTCACATATGTGACTTCCAAAAAAAATGGCCCATTTACATTAGTGGAGTCTATGCACCATTTCCTTGATTTCAGTTATCTTAGTTTAAAATAGTTTTGTAAGATTAATCATTTGCCCCTCAAAAATACAAAAACAAAATAAAACACACACACACACACAAAAAAATTAAGAGTAGTTTGTGCTCAAGTTTTGTTAGGGAAAACACTGCATCTTAAGTGTTCACTCAGTATAAAAGAAATTCCCCCAAGGGGTGGGTTGGTTTTCCACTGGATTTTTCATTCATTACAATGTCTTAATTAACACACACCATATGAAGGCAAACAATAAATAATGATTTGTTGATAGAAACATCAAAGGAATGTAAATAACACAATCATATATGCCAAGATGCATTGTTATGTATTTGGCAAAAAATGCACACCACTTAGGCAGGTTTGTCAATTTGTAATGCATTTGGTGTTTCTAGGATATATTGCCACATGCATTGCAAAGAAATTGTTAAAGCTAAAACAGTCATGGCTTTGCTGGTGCCCAATTTCTTTTACCTTTCCTAAACTATAAACCTAAACTAACCTAAATCATTGCACCTTGAAAGCCAAAATTTGGCCCCAAATTACAAACAAGTTAACAACTTTCTTAGCATGGTAAATGGGAAAATACCTGACAAACCTTCCCAAGATGTGAGACAAAGATGCTTAGAACTTTTTGGTGTCACATTTTAGCAACATTTGTCAATACAAGCCTGTATTACACCATTAAGTGTTGCGAGTTGTCAATGTACAAAATCTCATTTTTGCAGCATAAAGTTTTGCAACATGTCTATGCTCACAAAAATATGCAAATACACTGCACATGTGTAATACAGGTTTTACAGTGAAACGTCTCATTGCTAAGGTAACACAGCTCTATTTTTCACATTTGCTGTACTCCTAAGAAAACTGGTTTTCTAGTGTATGGATTGATTGCTAGCTGGTCAGTCATAATTGGTTGACTGGCCAGCTGGGTTGGTACATTTTGTGCCTTGACAGAATAAAGTACAGTATCCCCTGCGCTTTATTCCGTCAAGGCTGCTGAATTCAACTGGGAGCAGACAAAGTGGGGTCACAAAATGTACCAACCCTAGCCAGCTAGCAATCAAGCATTTAATCCTGTGTGCGTGGATGGGGTAGAAGTCCTAAATTTTGACATCACCATGCTTTTTGATGGGAAGAGAGTATAAATCATGAATTTTGATGTTACCATTGCTAATCACAAAATCTTGATGAAAATTTCTACATGTGTTGTACGTTATTAAGCAATATTTTCTATTTTTCTCATTCCAAAATTATAAAAGATATGGCAAATCAAATCCACTGTAAGGGTTTATTTTTTAATTTTGTTCTATGAATAATTGTAAAAATGTGGGGGTTCTCAAGTTTGGATTGGGTAGGGATGTGCCTCCAAGAGTCTGGAAGTAGGACCCATATCTATACCATTTTTTGCAAAAAAAGGGACCCATAGCTATACCAGAGATGCAAATTTTGGGCCAAATTTAACACAAATTTGCCATTTTGTCCTAAAAATGTTGACATTTTAAGCAAATTTGGAAAATGTTGGCTTCAGGTTGAGGAAATTGGAGTAATTTTTCCAACAATTTTTAGAAAATTTTGGCTTCCGATTGAGAAATTTGACTAATTTTTCCAACAACGTCCTGGTATGGTCATTTGTGTTGAGTACCCCCAGGTTAAAAAGTGCACTGAATGAGGCCATATAAGGCCATGGAACCACCTGGGCCTGGCCCACATCAAATCACAGAACACAATTTGCTGTTTTTGGAGAGTGTTGCCATGTTGAAAGAGGATTGGCCACTATCATCTGAAATGTAACTACTAACTCGATCCATTAGAAGGGGTGGAGTAAAAATTGAATGGCCAACTTTTTACTAGCAAAATAACTGATCCTAGTGAAAAGTATTGATTCTAGTACAAAAAGTTCTGTTAAGAATATTTCAGGTTCTCTGATGATCTTATTGGTCAGATGGTTGGACCAGGAAAAGAAAGGCTTCTAATAAAAAATTACATTAACAGACTCTTGATCTTTTGGTTTGGTATAGACTTTCAACAGAATTGTTCATGAGGGACCAGGGTTTAATTTTTGCGAATTTCATGAACAAGAATTCAACCACGAAAATAAGTAAGCAAAGTGATGGTCAACAGCAAATTTAACACAACAAATTTAAAAATAACAATGAAATTCTTTGTGTTGTGTTAAATTTGTTGGTGGAGTACAGACATGTTTGCGAGAAAAAGGAACTGTGTACATACACAAGATCTGAGACTGGTCGGAGTCTACAATGAGATGATATAAATAAGCTTTTTATCTACAAATCTCGGGAAAAACTTGTCGTCAACAGCCCGATGCGCCCTCTAGCTCATTGCTGCTGCTTGTACTGGCACTGGTCGATGGACTGGTGGTCAACTGACCGCGTCTTCTTGCCTGGATGCC
This sequence comes from Ophioderma brevispina, assembly GCA_023653785.1. NCBI lineage: Eukaryota > Metazoa > Echinodermata > Ophiuroidea > Amphilepidida > Ophiodermatidae > Ophioderma > Ophioderma brevispina. The sequence goes on from JAMKCH010010716.1 coordinate 69,733, forward strand.
AAGAAATGAAAAGACAGAAAATAGGGCGGATTTAGTCAACATGCGCCTCTACGAATCAAATTGTGGATACAGAACCTTTTCTTTTCTGCTTTATTTTTAAAGAAAATTAGAGAGAGAGAGAATTTTTCAGAAAATTCTACATCATTAAAAACTACTTATTAAAGTTTTATACTTGTCAAATGTGAACATTTGGAACATTTTATGCACCAAATTTGGTTCACTGAGAGTTACCTCAAGCCAAAGTGGAGTCCAACATCGGTCAGTAGAAGCACCAGAAATGAAATGGCAGGTAGAGTCGGACGGGGAATTTTACAGACTCGGGAAATTTAAAGGCTGACTCAGAGATTTCCCAGGGAGGGCGCCCTCAATTTTCAAACAAATCATGTTTTTTGCATATACATAATGCTTGTCCATACAATAATCACTGTGTGAAATAACTAAGCTCAAATCGAAGTCCTTCATATAGAAAATCACAACTTTGTTTTAAAATTCCGGATCTGGAAATTTTGTTATACACGGTATCCTATGCACTGTTATACTGTACATAAATGTGCACTGCATGAAAACGAAAAATCCGATTCATCTCTAACTTTGGAATTGAGCATTTTACGTGAGTATCTTTAGTTCTAGTTGACTATTTCTAATTACTACACAAAAAATTTATATTTCGAAATCTCTGAGTCAGCCTTTAAGGTAATTGGCCCAATTGGCCTAATGAGGGAATAGTACCCCCTGACATACATTTTATTTGTGTATCAGCCTATGGGGGAAGGGGCTTAATTAATCTAAAACAGCCCAAAACTAAGTGGCCCATCAGAAATTTTTGCAAGCATGCCTATAGTCCATCTGACCCTAATGCCAGGTGTAATGAGGGGGTAAAGTGAAATTCAGGGAGAAATCTGAAATTCTTCGCACAAATTTGTAATCTTGTCCTCAAAATTGATATTTTTGCATATTTGGTGCTCTAGGTTTATGGGGGGGGGGGGGGGGGGGGGGAAAAAAAAAAAAAAAAAAAAAAAAAAAAAAAAAAAAACTTTTCTCCAAAATCATTCTAATTCGAAAGGTTCACACTAGTACTGATTTCTGATTTTAGACCACATCCTACAGAAGTAGAGTGACAACATTCCTCCAGAATGCCTTTGGTGTTTTTATTATTCAAAACACTTCAAAGCCAGGGTCCCTTTTGGAATATTGCCCACTTAGGTCACTTTTTGGCAAGAGAAGCCATGGGTTTAAACCTTTTGTCCTTGACTTTGTTTCTCTTATGAACACCTTAGAATTCTTGTTTGTGCAACATCCCAGGAGAGACAGATGCCATCCCAGAATGCATCAGAGAATTGATAAAAGTTAAATCATGCATCTTTTTTCTCAGCCTCACATCACTGTGATCATGCATAGAAATGTGCTAACCTATCCTACATTATGTTCATCGTCAGAGGGTGTATTGAGTCCATCCCATAATACACCAGTTTTGGGAAATTTCACCTCAATAAGTTCATGTGATCCCACAAAAAATGTATTCTTAACATATAACAAGACGAGTCCTTAAAAAGGAATCTCTTCTGCATTTTAGTGCACAATTTGTGAAATGAAACAACAAATTGAGTGTTGTAACACTATATTGTAATGAATACTATGCAAGGCATCAATCATAATGATCAACCTTTATTGTGAAACAAAAGACATTCAGTTTCATGTTACTTTTTCTGATACATCTGGTATTATTTAAAAAAAAAAAAAAAAAAAATTGGTGTTTTTATTATTCAAAACACTTCAAAGCCAGGGTCCCTTTTGGAATATTGCCCACTTAGGTCACTTTTTGGCAAGAGAAGCCATGGGTTTAAACCTTTTGTCCTTGACTTTGTTTCTCTTATGAACACCTTAGAATTCTTGTTTGTGCAACATCCCAGGAGAGACAGATGCCATCCCAGAATGCATCAGAGAATTGATAAAAGTTAAATCATGCATCTTTTTTCTCAGCCTCACATCACTGTGATCATGCATAGAAATGTGCTAACCTATCCTACATTATGTTCATCGTCAGAGGGTGTATTGAGTCCATCCCATAATACACCAGTTTTGGGAAATTTCACCTCAATAAGTTCATGTGATCCCACAAAAAATGTATTCTTAACATATAAAAACCCTGACTTTTACACTCATTTTAACCCACACAGCATTAGTACTTAGGTAATTTTGACCATGATCATGAAATGTCTTGCGGTTCTTAAACTTCCTGAACACTTTTTATCCCTAAGTACTGACATGTGTTTGTTACAGTAGGGCCTACAATATAAATATAGGCACATTGCAATGCATTATGGGGTTGGTTCAAAACACCCTCTAATATCATGATTACATGTTTTGAAACTCATCAAACTTAGTCTGTTTTACAGATCTTTTAACTGTATTACTAAATGGAAAGATAAACTACTCTCTATTCTCTGAGTTTCACCCCCCCAACCCATCCCACGACTTCTTTAAAAACGAGTCTTTGACAAAGACTAATCAAACTGAGCACAATTTCTTACAATCAGTTAGGATTTAATGTTAAAGCTACCGTCAGTGATTTTCTCCAAAATGGAAATAAACACTGCCCTCAACTTTGGTTGAAGTTGAGTTGTTGTTTTCATTGACATGATTTTGGAAATTGTTAGAGTAAAGTTGAAGCTCTTGCAATGACATAGCAAAGATCTTTTATTTTTACTTGTTGCAGATGTTTTGTTGTCTTGTTTCGATGTCTTTGTGTTGGTAAAAAATATTGTAAAGCAAAATCATGGGTCGGTCAGCAGATTTTTTGTTTATTTTGTGCTATTTGCAAAAAGCAAATTGGGGTTTGCAGGTTTTTCTAAGGTTGGTCCAGTTATGGCAAACAAACTTTTTGGGGCCTAAGAGATTGGTGGTTAGGATCAGGATGGCATTAAGGTTAAAGCAATAATGGCACATTTTTTGAAGAGCGCCCCCAATTTTCAAAATTTGATATTTTGGCACAGTTACATTGGTGATTGTCTAGGAAACTATACCTGCGAACGAGAATGCTAAAAATGCGTATTTATCATAAATTAAGCGATTTTGTAATTATAATTTGAATCACAGATTGGACTTATGATGAAATAGTGCCACCTCGAGAAAAATAACCTCTAATTTGATTTGCCTGAACCAATAAAACAACTAATGGATGACAACATGGTGCTATTCCCGGCTATTTCACATTGGAAGGCCGTTTCCAGCAGCCGTTGAATTATTATCGGGATCGCGGTAATAATTATTCTAATTACAAAATTCCTTCGTTTGTGAGACACAGACATTTGCAAGCTTAACCATTCACAGGTAAGGTTTACTAGCCAGTTACCAATGCAACCGTGTAAAAATCTCGATTTTTTTTGTTGAAAAATTGGGGGCGCTCTTTAAAAAAATGTGCTAATATTGCTTTAAGATTAGAGTTAGGTAAAGGCAATAGAGGTTCACTCAACCATATAAATGGCCTAACTTCACTCCATACACCAAACTGAGGTTTTTTCTCTCTCTGGGTTTTTGTGACCAGTATCAAATGGAGCCTTTTATTAAGGCCAAAAAAAAAATTGTTTGATTGTCCTCATCCGACCGACCCTAATTTTGAAAATCAGGAAAAAGTTTTTTTTTTTCCTTTTACTGTGCAAAAGAATACCGACCCTAATTTTGAAAAATTCCTAAAAAGTTTTTTTTTTCTTTTTCAATTTTAACTTTCTGATACGTAAAAAAGATGATGTTTAAACAGTTTCTTAGCATGTTAGTTGGGTTTCATATGTACAAATATGCATTTTTTAGTAAGAATCAACTTGATTTTTAGTGTTTGATTAACTTTATCAATACAAACAAACATGTTTCAATATAGTTTGCTATTGACATTTAAAAAAAAAAAAGGAAAAAAAAAAGTTTTTGCGACCGACCGACCCAACTCTAAAAAGTCGTCTATGGACAATCAAACAATTTTTTTTTTTTGGCCTAAACCAGGCACCAATGCAATGTTGGCATTTACATAATGCATAACGGTGAATTCAGAGTTTGTCAAAAGACAAATAGTAACAGCCAAACAAATTGGTGGATTTCTATTTAATCAATGCATACTGTATTATATACACTTTTTATAGGGTCAGAATTGGGCTTTAATTTGGCAAAGTGACCTACAAAAGTTTATTTTTGGAGTTAGTAGAGCAAAGCATCATGGGAATTCCTGACCAATTTCAACATCATAATCATAACAACCAAGTTGAGGTTGAATACCCAGGTTTGACAATAACATTGTCCTCTAAGACACTGATCCCATATGAGGGGATTGTCCAAGATCAGCAAATACTCTGCCAAGATTTGTGTTTTACCAGGGTAAACTTGCACCCACGAGGTTCTTTTGTTTTTAACCTGTTTTACTTGGCAGTTTTATATATCAGAAAATATTTTAAGCAAAGGTTCAAAGTCTCTAGTTGATTAACCTTGTATTTCACTTCAAATAGAGTGGTTATTATGAAATTTTGCCTTATATTGCCCTCTTCTATATGATAATTTATCGTTATCATAACAGGTTTTGTGGCCACTACACCCCCACCCTGTCCTCGGATGTGCACAATGTGTACAAACACTTTGTGGCGGATCCCGGATTTTTGGAATGAGGGGGCGTGGAATTGGCTGCCAATAACACAGCTACAATGGCACCACAGTGCCGGGTGATAGGCGCAGGAGGGGTATCCTCTCTTGTGCCCGCTCAAATGTTAGGATAGGCAGTTTTAACACCTGACCCGTTTTATTGTTTTTAAATATTTGTTTGTTTTATTTTAGTTTGTTTGTTTGTTTGGTTTTTTTTTTTGCCCTCCAATGAGGGGGCGTGCGCCGAGCATGCCCCTATGTAGATCCGCTAATGATATACATATCAAAAGTTGAGCCAACAAAGTTTTTTTTTTCACAATATTGTCAACCATTCCAAAATATTCATTTGGTATGATCAATATTTGTATCCTTGGAAAGAACTTTGTATTGTGCCACCACCCTATGAATTTGGCAGCCTCAACGGAATAAACTGCATGTTGAAGGATGTGGTGGCAGAATACTGAATTCATCCCATATCCTTGAGATATCCTCAAGAAGTTTGAAAAGTGTCTAAAAACAATCAATTACACATTGTTCTCTTCTATTTTACCATCATCACTTTGTGTACAATGGCCAGTACCCCTTAAAGCAATATTAGTACATTTTTGAAGACTATCCATCGTCACATAGTTACCAGCTCTCAATCTTTTTCCATCCAGGTTAATGTGTGGTAAGAAAGCCTAAATACCATGGTATTATCCAGGGTTTAGGAACAATTAGCCTTTATTCGAGATTAGATCAGAGATTATCTCAGCTTTTATAGTTGGCACACTACCACTCAGCACTTGCCAATGTCAAGTTCACTCTCCTTTAAGAACAGACGGTGTAACAGCTGGCATACAGTGTGGGATTTGCTGCTGCTGTGTTGTCATGGTTTTTGCTCAATTTTCTCCAAAATGACATCATATTTTTGGAAAAGAGGATATGGGCCCATATATATTCCTTGAAGAACCACAAATTGCATAATTGATATTGTTGGCTACCATGCAAATCTTAACTCTTTGAATACATGCATGAACGGTAGTTTTCCACAAAATTGAAGTTTTGCACTGCCATGACCGTTACCCCCACAAATTCCACAAAAGGGGAAAAGGTCAAAAATTTAGAGAACTTTTGACAAAAAGTCCACTTTTGGTGATGAGATGTTCAAAAAGCCCAAAAAATGACCATTTTAGGGGGTATGTCCACTTTATCCACAAAAGGTCAATTTTTCGAAGCTCCCCCCCCCCCCCAAAAAAATAAAGTTTTTGTCAATTGTCTGGCTTTTTTTGATTTATAAGTGAAATTGGTGACTTGCATGTGTATTTGAAGTATAATCTTTTGTCTAAGAATAAAATCAGAGAAAATTTTAATTTGTTAAATTTTGTTGAGAAATTGCACATTACTGCTTTAAACTGCACAATGTTTCCACCTCCTGGACACACTCATGGTGATCCAATACATTCCAGTAACTTACGCTCTCATTATCTCATAATATTCTTGGCATCCACACATGAATAAAGTCATAAAACATTGCCATCTATAGGTCAATGAACTTTCTGCACATGAACCTATAGATGAATGTTAACATGGTCAAAATATACAAAATGAGTCACTGTATTCACAAAGATTGATTCATTTGGAAAGAATCGTGGCTGATTGTATGGCCAATTGACCTACATTGTATACAAGGTTCTATGTGTGCACAATTATGATTAAGACATCCAAAGAACTTTCAACAACATGATATTATAAGCACCGGGTGTATAACGTCACAATATGCGGATGGCAATATGACTGCATCACATGACTTTTAAACAATGACTAGTCCCAGACACTCAGGAACATGTGAGCTCATAATGTTGTATCACTGTGTTAATTGAATATAGGCAAGATAAATTGCTATATGGAACATAGGCAGTGAACATTTTTGAGAAGTGAGTGGACTAAATGTTAATGAACCCTTTGACTGAGGTATTAGTAAAGGGAAGGGAGCATTTAATACTCTAAGAAGAAAAAGGGCAGCTTCCAAGAGGGTTCCTGACTCTCCTTTATATGTGAGACCTTTATAGCAATGATGTGTGATCTATGAATAAACATCACAGAACAAATTTTCCTGATTTTGCTCTTAAATGAAAGAATATGCCTTAAATATCATTAATTTTACTTTTTAAGTCCACAAAAGCAAAGAAAATTGACAAATATTAAGTCCTTACCAACTATGAATACAAAACAACTATTCGGAATATATTCATATTGTATTCCAACTACATTTTAGTGGTGTTTTTGTGGTTAAATGCTTTTCCCTGATATGAATACACAATTTATGGTGTGAATACTAAAATCTCTTCAGAATGAGATAACTACCCATTTTTGTGGTTTGTATAATCCATTTAGAAGAAATTAAGTGTAGTGGTATGAAAACTTTCTATAGTTGATTTCAGCAACAATGGTACCGCATTAAAAGTTTTGGGTCAGTTCATGCATAGAAAGAGGATCAGTATTTTGTATAAACAATGTAACTTGCATGGCTTTATTCACTTGTTAAAGGTGCTGCAACGAGAGATTTCACATATCAGGTGTCCCTACAAAAATTTGCCCTGATGTAAAGCTTTCCATCAAAAATATCCCCATCTGAAAGGATTAAGCTGAGAAATGTTTCTTTGGTACAAAAATTGTGAAATTTCTAATTTCGTATAGGAGCAAGTACGAAATTCAGCCTTGAAATATCAACAAATCCAAATCACCTTTTTTCTCTCCTTTAAGACATTTATATAGCCAAATACAAGGTAAGAAGTCTATTGAGTGTCTAATCTAGATGAAATTACTATTATGACACAATATTTGGGTGTCTCAAAATCTCTTGTTGCACCTTTAATTGAATAGAGGCAAGATAAATTGCTATACGGAACATAGGCAGTGAACATTTTTGAGAAGTGAGTGGACCAAATGAACCTTTATACCACAGTCTTATTAAAGGGAAGGGAGCATTTAATACTGTAAGAACAAAAAAGGCAGTTTCCAAAAGGGTTTCTTGACTCTCCTTTATATGTGGAACCTTTGTAGCAATGATGTGTGATTTATGAATAAACATCACAGAACAAATATCCTGATTTTGCTCTTAAATGAAAGAATATGCCTTAAATATCATTAATTTTACTCACCAACTATGAAAAAAGTATTCAGAATATATTCAACTACATTTTAGTGGTGTTTTTGTGGTTAAATGCTTTTGCCTGATATGAATACACAATTTATGGTGTGAATACTAAAATCTCTTCAGAATGAGATAACTACCCATTTTTGTGGTTTGAATAATCCATTTAGAAGAAATTAAGTGTAGTGGTATGAAAACTTTCTATAGTTGATTTCAGCAACAATGGTACCGCATTAAAAGTTTTGGGTCAGTTCATGCATAGAAAGAGGATCAGTATTTTGTATAAACAATGTAACTTGCATGGCTTTATTCACTTGTTAAAGGTGCTGCAACGAGAGATTTCACATATCAGGTGTCCCTACAAAAATTTGCCCTGATGTAAAGCTTTCCATCAAAAATTCCCCATCTGAAAGGATTAAGCTGAGAAATGTTTCTTTGGTACAAAAATTGTGAAATTTTTAATTTCGTATAGGAGCAAGTACGAAATCAGCCCTGAAATATTCAAAAAATCACAAAATCCACTTTTTTCTCTCCTTTAAGACATTTATATAGCCAAATACAAGGTAAGAAGTCTATTGAGTGTCTAATCTAGATGAAATTACTATTATGACACAATATTTGGGTGTCTCAAAATCTCTTGTTGCACCTTTAATTGAATAGAGGCAAGATAAATTGCTATACGGAACATAGGCAGTGAACATTTTTGAGAAGTGAGTGGATCAAATGACCTTTATACCACAGTCTTATTAAAGGGAAGGGAGCATTTAATACTGTAAGAACAAAAAAGGCAGTTTCCAAAAGGGTTTCTTGACTCTCCTTTATATGTGGAACCTTTGTAGCAATGATGTGTGATTTATGAATAAACATCACAGAACAAATTTTCCTGATTTTGCTCTTAAATGAAAGAATATGCCTTAAATATCATTAATTTTACTCACCAACTATGAAAAAAGTATTCAGAATATATTCAACTACATTTTAGTGTGTTTTTGTGGTTAAATGCTTTTGCCTGATATGAATACACAATTTATGGTGTGAATACTAAAATCTCTTCAGAATGAGATAACTACCATTTTGTGGTTTGAATAATCCATTTAGAAGAAAATAAGTGTAGTGGTATGAACACTTTCTAGAGTTGATTTCAGCAACAATGGTACCTCATTAAAAGTTTTGGGTCAGTTCATGCATAGAAAGAGGGGGCATTATTTTGCTGATAAAAAATGTAACTTGCATGGGTGTATTTACCTGTTAACATGCTGTGCATTTACTGAACATTTTCATCGAATAAAGCCAAGAAAGGAAGATTTGTCTCTCATACTTGAGTCACTTTTAGACTATACTTTTGCAGGTCTATGCAATGAGCCCAAGTTTCAGTTTTTTTAGTTGTCAGAAAAAATATTAAAAATTGGCCACAAAGTGCCCCCCTCCCCAAAATGTAAAATGACTTTGTTGTGGGAAAAAGGCACATCAACATAGCTTTTTTTGGCAATTGTATGTGAGACAAAATTGTTTTCTTTGGGCCTAACAAAGGTCCATGCCTTGATCTCAAACAGCCTCACCCCCATAACCCCAACAGCTTTTACCGGAAGTGGTCACAATTTTGATGTCTGAAGAAAGCTGCTATTTTTCTCATTTACCCTGCAAGATCCTAGGGCTAAAATTGTGTTTGTAATGGTTTGCATGTTGTGAGCATAAAAGTGCCCCATTTGGGTCAATTCGATATTAATTTTACAAAGTATTCTATGATGAGCTTATACAATTATGTTTTCAGCTCTCACATTTATACGGATTGTAATATCAGCACGTAACTTTGTAGATGGAGTATTGGGATCAAGTCTTTCAACAGATAAAAACTTTACATAATTAAAGTGACGGGAGGAGATTTCTTGAGGATACAAATTTCTCTCAAATTGCACTGGAGAACGTTTCAAAGGTTTATTGCACAAACAAGTACAAAAGAAAACCGCAAACCTTGTTTTGAACTTGCCTGCTAATGTAAATGTCCCTATAGAAAACCATGCTTTGATTTTCTATCATGCACGACAGAAAATACTAAATCATCATCTCATTACATTAAGTCAGGGTATTTAGCTTATTCACTTCAGGTAAACATTCCAAATACGGAAAGAAAAACAGGGTTCTAAAAAAATTGGGGGCGCTTCTTTCAGGAAATGTCCTCATGTTTCTTTAAATTAAAAATTAAAGTGTGTAGAGCAGGTAAAGACATGAGAGCATTTAAACCCTATGAGCACTACTGCCTGATTGGTCACAATGGAACCGTATGTGATTTTGAGATAATCAGCAACATGGTAAGAATAGTAGTAGGGTTGAAGAGGGCTAGAGCTTAAATATATGGAAGACTCTTGCCATTTTTACACCGGTTAATGAAATTATTATCTGATATATTCGCATCAGAAACACTGTAAGAAATGTCAGGTTGGTACTTGGGGAGAAAAAGCTATGGCCTGTGGTTCCTGGAGGAAATAATTACAAAAAAACCTCTCCCCATTTTTGGCGTATAAAGTGACAGATTTTTTGAGGATACATTTATCTTTTACACTTGGATCGGAGTGTTAGAACACCTACTGAGAAGTTTCAGACTTATTGGAACAAACAAGTAACAAAGAAAACCAAAACTGTGTTTTGAACTTGCTTTGGGCCAATGTAATTGTCCCTATAGAAAAGTATGCTAGACTTTCTCTCATGCACGACAGAAATACTAATCAATCATTTATTACATAGAGATGGTGTATTTGGCCTCTCACTTCAGGTGGATCTAATACATTGGAAACAATATTGAAAAAAGCTGGGTTCGGAAAAAAACCTTGTGGTCCTTTAAAGAAAATCACATTCTCTAATCGAATTCTCCCTGATCTATAGACCCAGAGAAAATGTCTAAAAACTAAATACCCCAAGGTTTCCGCGAACCCACCCCCGGTGCCGCTTACGAACTCTCCATGAACACCCTTTATTTTATGTTAGTTCAATAACCTTACATGCCATGAACTATATTTCTGTTTAATAACGTCGACCATTGCCTATATGCATTTTAAAGTTAACCACTTACAACTAATCAAATTGTTTTTACGCAAATTTTGCATGAGAAAATGTGTTTCGGAAAGCAAACATGCTTGTATGGCATTCCGTGCTTCAGAGAGAGAGAGAGAGAGAGCGCAGCAACCCCTCCCACCGCGCCACTTCTATATGAATTCTCTGTGAAACTTTATAAAACCCATCAAATCTGTTTACATTTTATCCTACCTATCTTTTGCTATAGTGAATCACTTACAATTTCCAAAATTATTTCTATCAAATTCGGCATGAAAATGTGCCGTTGGAAGTAAAGATTGCAAGCCCCCCCCCCTCCCCCGCCGCTTTAATGTAGCGCAATGGCCGCTCAGCAGCCATATCAATCGACTTTAATCGCCTTCCTGCCGCCATCCTGAGAATTGTTGAATACGCCGTGCTCAAAATGCAATTTCCCCTTTTAAATACCTCGGATATATCCTGGCTGAAAAAATAACTTTTCCCAGATATTTTATGAATACACCAAGCTCAGGCAAGCCTAGCTTGTGTGCAAAAACCTGGAAGAATTTGGGTTTGGGTTTTTACGTAAAAGGGTATAATTGCATCAATTACTTGTTTAGGTAGGAGAAAGAAATACTAGTTTAGGGTATGCAAAATTGTGCTACTGATCCTTGTTTAGGGGGCGCAAATTCCCATCAAGTACTTGGTTTAGTAGCTAATTGCACTGATGAGCATATTTAGGGGTAAATTCAAGCTTCAAAAATACGTATTTAGGGTGCTTTTGTGATTGCTTGTACACGGATGATACCCCTTATCATTGAGAAGTGGCCCCCCCCCCCCCCCCGGGATTTTTCAATAGTAACTTCAGGAAAATCGACCATTTTCATAGAAATTGCGACCACAAATGAAAAGACCCATTTATATAGTTAGCAATAACCCCTCAAAAAGTGACCATCTATATAGTAGCAGGTGGGAAAAATGACTGATTGTCATAGTAAGGCATGAAATGTGACCCATATCGGCGGCACACATGTACCTACCCGTTTCCACTGAGTACCCCCCTTCCTGGGGGTAGCTTTTTTCTTGCATGCTGCACCCATTAGCAATGTGTAAGGGACGGCACCATTTACTTCAAGGGGGGGGTTTGGAAGTTGGGTGGGGCAGTTGTTTTTTTTTTTCGTTGGCTTTTTTGGAGGCAAGTTTTTTTTTTTCTTTCAAGTCCTAGGCTGGATTTTTTTTGTTGCTTACTTGAGGACGTGTTTTTCGTAATAATGTGGGGAAAGTTTTTTTTTTTTAATGGAAAGTGGGGAAGTTTTTTTTTTTTTTGCTCATATGGTGGGTGAAGTTGTTTTTTAGAAACTTCCAAACCCCCCCCCTGGAAGGCAAATGGTGCGTCCCTAATATATCTATCCCTTTCACACCCAAATTAATTTTGGAGTTTTTCATTTTTGTGTCACCTAAAGTCATATCTCGACCTCTCCCAATACCATTAATGATGCATCACTATGTCAAAACACCTTTGTTGCTTAAGGACGCACCATTAGAACTTCAGGGGGGTTTGGAAGTTGGGTGAGGGCAAGTTTTTTTTTTTCGTTGTGCTTTGGAGGCAGTTTTTTTTTTTTCTTGAAGTCATATGCTGATTTCTTTTTTTTTTGCCTACTGAGGACGGTTTTTTTTTGTTTTTTTGGTGGCGAGTTGACTCATGTGTCATGTTTTTTTTATGTTAGCCCGGTCAATATGGGGGCCGGGTTTTTAGGTATAATAGTCAGGCACCGTGCAAGTAAGCTCACAAGGGTTGTGCTGCAGGAAGAGGTTGTGCGCAGAACCTTTGCAATCTTTGCTTTCACCAAAACACATTTCCAATGCAAATTTTGTATAAAAAAACAATTTGAAATTTCTTTGAATGGGTTCAACTTTATACTGCCGTATAGGTTATGATCATTTTTAATGAGTAAATATAGTTGATGGGTGTAAGTTGGTTTGAATTAAGCATAAAGTGTTCATGGAGAGTTCGTATATTCACGCTGTCTGGTGTGGGAGCGCGAGGGGTTATAGGTATACATGTAGGTAGTTCGCTTTCCAAAAACATTTTCCCATGCAAATTTGATGGAAACATTTGAAATAATGTTTATGTATGATCAACAGTTTGTATATCCAGCTGTCCGGGGGGTGGGTGCGGGAGGGTGACCCTTGGCAATATTTACTTTCCAAACCATTTTCCCCATGCAATTTGATAGAAACAATTTTGAAATTTATAATGGTTCACTTAATTATAGGTAATGATTAGCATGTTGAAAAAGTAAAATATAGTTGATGGGTTAAGTTTTGTTTGAATAATCATAAAGTTTCATTGATAGTTCGTATATCACGCTGTCTGGGGGTGGGTGCTGAAGGGGCCGCGCGGAACCCTTGCAATGTTTTGCTTTCCAAAAAAACATTTTCCCCATGTCAAATTTGATGGAAACAATTTGAAATAATGTTTATAGGTATGATCAACAGTTGGTATATCCAGCTGTACTCGGGTGGTGGGTGCGGGAGGGGGTGTCCCCCTCCAGCGCCCATGCGCAGAACCCTTGCAATATTTAACTTTCCAAAACACTTTTTCCCCATGCATTTGATAGAAACAATTTTGAAATTTATAAGTGGTTACTTAAATATAGGTATGATTACGCATGTTTTAAAAGTAAAATATAGTTGATGGGTTAAGTTTTTGTTTGAATTAAGCATAACATGTTCATGGAGATTCGATAAAGCTGTCTGGGGGTTGGTGTGCTGGAGTGGTATCCCCCTCTCCGCGCGAAGCTCGTAACCCTTGGCCAATGTGTTGCTTCCAAAAAACATTTACTTCCATGCCCAATTTGATGGAAACATTTTAAATAATGCTTATAAGTATGATCAACATTTTTAAAATAAAATATCAATAGTGATGGGTTAATTTTTGTTTGAATTAAACCTAAAATGTTCATGGAGATTTTGTATATCAAGCTGCCCTGGGGGTTGGGTGCGGGAGGGGGTGTCCCCCTCCTGCGCGAAGCGCAGAACCCTTGCAATATTTACTTTCCCAATACATTTTCCCCATAGCATTTGTAGAAACATTTTGAAATTTATAATGGTTTTCACTAAATTATAGACCTGTATGATTAGCATGTTTAAAAGTAAAATATAGTTGATGGGTGAGTTTTTGTTTGAATTAAATAAGCAAAAAGTGGTCATGCCGAGTTCGTATACCAAGCTGTCTGGGGGTGGGTGTGGCGGGAGGGGGTCCCCTCCCCTCCTAAGCGGCGGAAACCTTGCAATATATTTCGCTTTCCAAAACACATTTTCCAATGCAAATTTGTTAGAAACAACTTGATAAGTGGTTCACTCAATGTGTAGCTTTTTAATCTTATAATTATAGAACTGGTATGATCACATTTTAAAAAGTAAATAATTATTTGGTGGTTTAAATTTGTTTGAATTAAGCATAAATGTTCTTTGAGATTTCGTATATCAATCTGTCTGGGGGTGGGGGCCCGCGCAAGCGCGGAACCACCCTTTCAATATTCCGCTTCCAAAACACATTTTCCCCAGCAAATTTTATAAAACAACTTGATAGTGGTTCACTTATTACATGTGTTATACTATTATATTGCTTTTTAATGCTTATTACTAGGTATGATCACATTTTTAAAAAGTAAAAATATATATTGATGGGTTAAGTTTTGTTTGAATTAAGCATAAAGCGTTCTTCGAGAGTTCGTATAGCAACTTCCAAAACACATTGTTTCCAGAACAGCAAATTTGATAGAAACATTTTATATAATGCTAAAAGTAAAATATAGTTGATGGGTTACCATTTGTTATGCAAGTGTTTTGGATCATGTAGTATGTATATCAAGCTGCCGGGGTGAGTGCTGCAAAGTGTTGGCGGACCCTTGCAAAGTTCACTTTCCAAAACATTTCTCACCATGCACATTTGATTGTAAAATAATTATTAATAATGCATGACCACGTTTTGCAAAGAAAAAATCAAATTGTTTTCTAGTTTTCTGATTTAATGGCCGCAAATGCAGCCATGTGCCGCATAAAGCGATGCGGGTATTGGGGGCGGGCGAAACTTTGGAGTATTTAGTTTCAAGGCATTTAAATTTCTCTTAATAGTTATGGACCCCATTTAAAATTGTCAAGTTATTTTAAAAAAATAATAAGGCCTACTTTGAGTAACAGACTGAAAACTGGTGTAAGGCTAATTTGGTGAAGAACCACATCAAGGTTGGTGCACGGGCCGTTCAATGCATGCTTAAAGGTAGACAAGATTGGTCACAACGTTCATGACAAATGTGCGTAATTTTTCTCAAACCATGAGAACCCACCCTTAATCATTCTGTAATTATTAACCACGCGCTTAGCGGCTGAAAATTTCACATTTTATGGTTAATAGAGTTTTTTCCAACGTAAGTACCAGGGCAATGTTTTTTTTCTGTGTTTCCACAGGGCAAGTTTTTTTTTTCAACCCTGTTTTATAAGGTGCGGGTAAAAGTTTTTTTTTTTTTTAATGGGAATCAGGGAAAGTTGTTTTTTTTTGCTCATAGGGTGGGTGAAGTTTTTTTTTTTAGAAAACTTCCACCCCCCCCTGAAGTCAAATGGTGCTTCCCTAAGGTTGAAGGAGCATTATATGGTTCAATGTCAACCTCCAACTTGCATTGTAATTATTTGTGTCATATTTGAGATACAAAAAATATAATTGGAATATCTTTTTAAGTATTTCTTTATTTTCTGGAAACACTCGGGCATTCTACGGATCCCAAAGGATTATTATACTTCTCATTGTAATATTTTATCTTTCTACAGTTTGAAACTACACAATTTTTCATAAGCTATCCTGTAAAATGACAATCAAAGTACACTCCTCAAAATTTATTTAGTAATTTTAACATACATCCAACAAGCACCTCAAAACCACTTTTGAATATGCTACACCACACCTTTTTAAAACTTTTTTCTGAGGGCCTTTGACCCCTTGGAATCATCACACCATTAACTATTGACCACGCACGACCACTACCTTGGTTTCAATTGATACATTAGGACTGGAAACAATGTGCATTACTGAGGCAGCAGAATTCAGGCAGTATTTATATTAATGAGGTTTTACCCTACTCTAAATAGCAGAACAACTGCTTTCGTAATTGGCGGTTTGTTTAATTTGTTTGTGGGTTGAAATAGATAGAGTATTAAATTAACCAAATGATGGAATTGTTGAATTACATATTTGGGGTTTCCTTGTGTTTTCAGAATGCAAATAATAGCTAATAATGGTGATTTTTTTTATCATCTGGGATTTCATCAAGTGTGCTTTCAGGCTCATACCCATTTTACACCACAAGTCTGTGTGTTTTGGCATGGCCATACATTCCCTACCTGCATATACAAAGGGGCCAAATGACAAAATGGTGGAATACTGCCAAATTCATATACTTACCGTTGTCACAATTAATACTATTTCGGTGGGTTAGAATACCTGAAAGTTCATTGGTGCACAATTTTGAAAGTATTTTTCAATCATCCTTATTGTCGTATTCAAGGCGTGGTTTTTTATTCGTCCCGTTATTCGTTCGGGTATTTATCAGGCATATGGAACAAACATGGCGGACAGATCTAGGGAAGGTGGGAGGGACAATGTGGTTTTGTGGTAAAACCAAAACCTACTTCCTGATCTCTGATTGGCTAGTTTATGAATGTATATGGGTCACATAGTTGACCTGTTTTCTCGAGGTCAATTTGCGGACAAACCGTCTTGGAAATTCCAAGGTTTCAGTTGTGTGTTTTGCAATGCAATCGTATTTCTCAAATCTATAAAATTTTGAAAGTAAATATTGGACAGCGTGGTTTTACATCTAATTATGATTCCATGCCATTAATGGAGACAGACACTCACAATTTTCTACACAGAAAATAAATGGATACATTGACAAGAGTCATGTAGAGGATTTTACAGCAATAAAATATGTTGTTGTTGTTGTGGTCTTTTAGGAGGCTACATATATATATCATCCTGTGCTAAAGAGGCCAACTTCCTTCCAAACAACATGTATTGTTTATGAACTTATCATGTTATTATATTAAAGAATGAACCAAAGAAAAATATTCAACCAAATGATTCCTTACTAAAATCACTTCCACTTGAAAACAATCTGGATGTTGGCATATGTGTGAATAGTCCAGGAATAGTTACATTATTTTTTTTTTTTTTGCTGACTGTTCAGGTTTGCTGAGCATTTTCTATAATCATGTTTAAATATATTGATTTGCCAGGAAGAAGGTCCGGAAGAAGGTGAATTTAATACCATATTAAAGCAGTCATAGGAGAAATTACATGTAATGGAATTTAGTTAGCAAAAATTGGTTTAAACAATCATTCAACAGAAAAATAAAATTAGTTGTTTTTTTTTACGTCAATATTTCGATGTGAAGACACACATCCTCGTCAGGAGAACTCAATGATGAAATGAATGGAGAGATGTTCTATTGACCTCTGATGACCTTATGTCTGAATAGAACATTGTATAAAGAGGGCAACTCCTGTTGTTGGTTGCGGTTGTTGAGTCGTGGTGAATGTTTCTTAATCCAGAGGGCCTTGTTGACTTGATTAACAGAGAATTGCCGCTCAATGAACGAGGCCTCCACTCTTCAACAAAACCACCTAAGGAAAATGTGATAAATGGTTTGGTTTCATAATCAATAGTCCCTTCATAATATTACATGTAGTATATCAAAATGGGTTAAAAATCCAAAGTTAGGAAGTTGTATATAACATACACCAAAATGAACTAGCATGGTTGGTAAAAGGGCCAACTGCCAAATAACAGGGCCAAACACATCCGGTAGATTAAGCCCATGAAAAATAGCTGAAGACTTGTTGTTCAATTATTATCAAAAATTGGACCACACAACTGCAACTTGTTATAAGAACTTGTATAATAGTGGGCAGATAAGATGAAAAAAATTCAGAATATGGAGCTAACATAAATAACTTTAAATCACTTAATGAAAAAGTAAGAAGTTTTCTTACTGAGTTACAAATGGCTTGTTCTCACTATTATTAATCATTATTATTAACCCAAATGTCGAGGGGGACTTTTATAGCCCAAAGAGGGGCCTTCTCTGACAAATGTTTAAAAACGGTCAAAATTTGGGTTGGGCACTTTTTGGAGCATTCTGGTAAATTATGTGGGGTTGAAAAATAAAGAACAAAAACTTGTTTAGGGTGCATTTTGAGTTAGTGGAAATAACTGTTTAGGTTGACTTTGAAAGTTCTTTAAAAATCATAAAATACAAATTGGAATGTGTACGGAAAAGGCAACTCTTGAATTATTCAATCAACTTATTTTATACTTGAGTATTTTTATGATTTTACTCAATCAGCAAGAGTATTGGATCATTTTTACTCAATCAAGAGTATTTTGTTGATTGTTTACTCAATTAAGTGTCATGCTGAGCAAGCTCGTGCCATGCGCAGAGTGCTCATCTCCCTTTCCTTGGTGTTTGGCCCAGATGGCTCCGTGTAATTTTTGCTGTGTTGGATGCACATGTGGCTTCAAATTACTCAATTACTTAAAGGTGCTTGTTCCGATCGCCTGTGGGACCCCCCTGATTTAACCGGAAGTAGTATAAATTTTGATATCAGATGAAAGGCCATGTTTTTCTCATTATTGTCCTGAAGTTTCAGCTTCCAAATCCACTTCTTTGCAAAGATATAAACAAAAAACTGTCGTTTTAGTGGTTAACCATCAATATTAGCACAGTAGTGAATAGGGCCTTGCAATGTGCATTATCGCGAATATCAAAACCGCAAGTTCATTTCCCACGATACTTGATGGTAAGGTGCCAGGATCTTTAATTAAGTGCCTTATTGTTAATTGTGTTCCCAATCAAGAATATTGTGTTAATTGTTTAAAGTTGCAAAAGTACAGGGAATGTTTGTTTATAGTGTATTTTAGGCAATTGAAAATGCTTGTTTAGGATGCTTTTTGGTGCTTACTTTCACATAAACTACCAAAATTTATTTGATTGCAATATTGCTAGTATATTTCAAATACTTCAAATTTAAAGGTGCATTTCATTCCAGCACATTCTGTTTTATTCATTGTTCACTATATTCTTGAGAAAAGCTTATTCACAAATTTTAGTTGATTCTGACCTTGCGGTTTTGTGTTATGAACGAATGCTTGTTTCCCACAGTTCCAAAGGCCACTGTAATTTTTGTCCGTTTACGGACAGAAAATACAAACTTGTGAATTTCTTACAGATCCGACTGAAATTCCAGGTAAGATTAGGTACACATGGATTACTAAGGCTAACGGTTCAGACGATGTAAAAATCTTAAAGGTGCTTGCTCCAATTTATGTCCATTGTGCTTTACTTGATATGAGAGCCTGACACTTGCACTTATGCCCCATTAAGTACCGTGGGAAACAAACTTGTGGTTTTGATGGTAGAAGCAATAATGCATATTGCAAAGCCCTATTCAATACTCTGCTAATATTGATGGTTAACTATTAAAATGGTGGTTTTGTTTATATCTTGGGAATGAAATGGATTTGAGGGCTCAAATTTCAGGACGACAATGAGAAAAATATGGCCTGTCATCTGATATGCTGATATCAAATTCGAAACTACTTCCGGGTGAATCGGGGTGGGGGGGGGTGGGGTGTTTCCCAAAGATGATTTGAACACACATCTTTAACTTTTTTGAAGTCGGGAGGGGGATGAGGTTGTGGATTATGAAATGCCCCTTTAATACAACTTACAGAAATTTGGATTTTAAGTTATGAAATATGAGAATAGAAGCCACTTTTGATGGCATTAGTAAGCAGAGAAGAAAGTGTGTGGGGTAATATTTGAAAATCCCCCCACAAGTGTAGGAGGATTCTGTCATACCTGACTCAATGATAACATGCTCATTAAAGAGGCATGAGATGTTGGAAGATAAGATACTACCCCCCTCAATTCACATACATTCCATTATTTATGCATGTTTACAATGTTAACCCATTTATTTACCTTATCTCTGAAGTGAATAGGTTGCCCAATCAAGAATATTTTATATGATTTTTACTCAATCAAGTATTTTTGATAATTATACTCATTCAAGTATTTTTGACGATTTTTACTCAATCAAAAGTAATTGTGTTAATTGTTTCCCCAATAAAAGTATTTTGTTAATTGTTTCCCAACTGAGTATTGCTAACTGTTTAGGTTTGCAAAAATACACAAAATCTTTGTTTAAAGGGTGAAATTTTAGGCAGGGTAGATTTATGGAAAAATAAGGCATGGTGAGTCAAAGACTAGAGGGCCACATTCATGGATTTGGAGACTTTAGCATAGGCCTTCCACTCTATTATGGGATATTTTGAAAAGGTATCCACTACTTATGCGAACAGATTTTTTTAATAAAAAAGGAAAATCAGATGGTAGGGGCTCCAAGAGCAGGGGCCTCCGGTAGGCAACTGTCTACCTTATGTACTGCTTCAATGTATAGCTGCCCTTGTTTTTAGAGCATGTGAAATGCTTGTTCTTGTGCTCACTTTCATATAAACAACTACAGTGCATTTATCTTGCTCAAGTAAGTACATCAATGCAAAATTCATTGGCCGCAGCATTAAATCGCAACTGTTGATTGAAAGCACTGGCATATACGCACATGTGCGTTTAAAGCCAGCACTAAGATGCGTGCGAGAAATAGCTGCCTGACCGTGTTGATGTCACTTTCGCGAAAGATAAATGCACTATATTTTGAATGATTGCATTGGCAGTGTACTGGTATTTCAGATCCTTTGAACAGGGAATAAATAATAACGGGAACCATTGGCCTAATTTAAATATTGTTTGCAAATTCGATCTACTCTGGAAGAAATTTGTAATTTTGTATTTTCTGTCCGTAAACGGACAGAATATACAACACACTGTGGGACACTGTGATACAAATATATGCTCATAATATCAAAATGCACCATCAGAATCAACTGAAATTTGGGAAATAACCATCAACAAAATTAAAGTGCTATGATCATAAAATGCACCCTAAGCAAAATGGTACTGTCAGGGCCGGGCTCTGCTTCAAATCTGTACACAGCACACAGAAATTTGGATTTTAAGCTCTGAAATACAAGAATGCTTTTGATGACATGATTGAGTAGAGCAGATAGCTTGTGTGGGGTTGGTAATATTCAAAAATTCCCCTACATCTACAGAAAGTGTGGGAAGATCTGTCATACCTGACCCTATCGTAGCTGTGGTGCTCATCAATGGGACATAAGGTAACACTGAAAGTTTCTATAAACAGTACCCCCTCAATTCCTATTTCTTTCCATTATTAAAGACACTATCAGTGATTTATCAGAAAGAGTAAAAATATTTGAAATTTGCAGGAATAGCTTAAAGTAAAGGATAAGTCTGTAGAATTCTCCCGGAGAATTCTCGTAAGTTACTTTTTCCAACTGAAGAATTGACAGCAAAGGAAGAAAACGGCAGCGTTCAAAGATACGATTATCCATTCACTTACGTGTTGTAGTAAGTGTCCATATGGACAGTAATGACTAAAATCTCCCATTTTGTCCTTATTAGGTTGCTTCTGTTCTTATCATTTGCAAGGTATGTATTAGGATACCTGTAATTGTTACATACATGCAAAAATCTGATTTTTGATGATTTTTTCGATTTTCTGATTTAGCAAATCACTGATAGTGCCTTTAAAGACTTCACAAAAAATATATCAGTCATAAATATGCCTGTAACTTTAATTATAACTCCATTCTTTAAAATTATCAATCATAATTGGTATTTGAAATCACCAAAAGAAAAATCATTTCATTACGGTAATTTTGACACCTAATTTGTTACAATTGATCAAGTTTAGCTGTCTCCGTATTGAATACTTGAGTTGATGATAATCCTCCAAGAAAGCAAATTGCTTGTCCAAAGAGTGGTAGAACTGCCCATTTTCATCTTTGCATTGTCTTGATATGGGAGCATGACAAGATACGTGGTACAAAAACACCTGCCATATATTTCAATTTCAAACTTACACAGAGACCACAATACTTTATCAATTGTAATAAATAAGGTATCAAAACTACTGTAATGAAATGTTCTTTCTCTCAGCATCTTCAAATACAATTATGATTAATAGTTATAAAGTTACAGGCATATTTTTAAATGACTGAGTTACTTTCTGTGAGATCTTTATTAACTTACTTCTGAAGTGAAGTTACTCAATCAATATTTTTGTTGTTGATATTCTACATTAAACTATTTTTTGGTAATTGTTTAACCCCAATGTGCTACATAGGATTTCTATTTTATTGCATAATATATAATCCACAAAATGTGTTTTGGAATTAAACATCTTTCTTGTACTTGCAGTTTTCTTGTACTTGTCAATTTTTAAGTATGCTTAAATCTTAACTCTAGTGTTTCATTTCTAAACATTGAGTGTCAAATGCCTAAACACCTACCCATCAAGCATCTCAACATGTCTATTAACAACAAAATACATTTTACAGTATTTTCATGAAAACAGATGACCAAAACTATGTGAAGTAAAACAACTGTAGAAGTCACCATATTTAAAATGTCAATCTAAATGGGAAAGCAGCTAATTCAATTCTCTTTGCCATATCACAGAGGGTGTATTGAGTCAATCCCACAATGCACCAGTTTTAGGAAATTTCACCTCAAAAAGGTCATGTGATCACAAAAAAATCTATTCTTAACATAAAAACCCTGACTTTTACATTCATTACAGTCAACAAAGTGTTACCACCTAGGTATTTTTTGCATGATCATGAAATATCTTATGCTTCTTAAACTTCTTGAACACTTTTTTATCCTTAAGTACTGACATGCATTTTGTACAGTATAATATAGGCACATTGCAATGCATTATGGGATTGGTTTAAAAACCCCTCTGTCCATATCCTTACATTGCCTGTTTTTTGTGCATATCAGTATCTTACAGGAAAACCACTACAATTCCTTAATGAATGAAACCCCAATGGCATAATGTTTTTCAAATTTCCTATCAACATTGCATGTTGATGCCATCTGTGAGATATGCGTGTTATGACGTATGTGTTGTAAATTATTATTGCAAAGGAAATGCAGAATATTAACATTTATTAGAAAAACCACAAAAACCAATGGCTTTGAAGTTGACATGACAATGACAACTGTTAGTAGCAAATAGTATACACAGTCATATTCTTACTTTATGTGTCCTATACTGTGAATGACAGAGATGTTTGGGTTAGGATTTATAAAGGTGATAAAGCAAATAACAGCACATTTTTTTTTGAAGAGCACCCCAGATTTTCACAAAATTTGAGATTTTTGCATAGTTGCATTGGTAATTGGCCAGTAAACTATAGGGTGTGGCCATTTTGTGACCCACTGACACACATGACCCTGCTGAATTCTACGGAATAAAGTGCACTTTATTCCGTAAAGTCTGCTGAATTCATCAGGGTCATGTGTGTCAGTGGGTCACAAAATGGCCACACCCTAAACTATACCTGTGAATGGTAAGCTTGAACTTGTCTATGTATCGCAAAAGGAGGACTTTTGTAATTAGGATAATTAATATTGTATACCGATAATAATTCAGCAGCTGCTAGAAATATAAATAAATTAATACAAATAAAGGCATGATTTTCTGAAACTGGTATCACAACTGATATCTATTAGTGTGTTCCTATTAAAACCAATTTTCAGTAAATTACAGCCTGTATAAAAAAATGGTTACATCGAAAAAAAAATGGTTAAATATTGAAATTTTCAAAATAAGTCATTCTTACTTGACATAATATTAAAGAACAAAGACCAGGCTTTCCAATGGTGTTTGTTTCATCTCATTTGCTTTTTGTCAATCGAGAGAGATATAATCAAATTTAGTGTGATATACCAAAATCCATTTTGTGACAATTTTCTGTAATACATGGCAGAGTCCGAGTTGTTCGTCCAGTATGCCATGCTGTAATGGGCTCACAAAAGATTGCAACTTGACAAAAAGAACAAAACACAGATTAATTTAGTAAACAAAGGAAGTCTAGTTTTATACGAACAAATTAATAGTCAACATAATCAGTTCACTTATAAAACTCTTTTCAGAACATAACAAAACATACAAATATTTATTTCCACGTCAATGCAATGGAGCTTTTGAATTTATTACAAGATTTGTGTCTGTTAAAAATATTGCCCAGAAGGAATGTCATCTGCTGTAACCAAAATAAACCTCCAACATCCAAAGAAGAAATGGTTTCAATCATATTTGCATATCTTTGTGCATTTTCTAATTGTTGAAGTCAATAAAAAATCTAATTTGGAATCAAAGTATCAAACGTGGTAGCGTTAGGAATTTGGTAGGAATTTGCGTTCATGATACTTCAAGACACATGAAAATTCTCTCCTCCAGGTTCCTGTACGCGGCATTGTACGTTCATGGTTCTCTTCTGACAAGCACCAGTGTATGTTATGTCGAATGTTATTCACTTGATCTTAAAGCCAGAACTTATTTATCATAACTTCCACCATTACGTAACTGTTTTCGTATCTTTTAGAGTTTATTTATGAAGTCAATCCCTTTTTAAGCATTTCATATGGGTTAAAAGGTGTAAATCACTTATGTGTAACCAATTCGTTCACCGTTTTCACTCACCAGAAAGTGGCACAAACCCGATTTTTGTGTTCCGAGTAAAAACTGCAGTTAGCTCTCGATTGAAATTAAGCAATTGGAGATGAATGAAACAAAAAATCCTGGAAGGAAGCCTGGTCGTTTCTCTTGAAGTCGATATACAAAACAACTTACTTACGTTGAGATATAATATTGAAAAAAAAAATCGGTTTTTGATTGTACCATTTTTTTTGAGACAGGCTGTACAGGCAAGGGGATTAACTTGGCTCAATGGAAACAATCGTTCTCTGGCACTTTCCTGCCTATACGGGGAACGGGTTGGCGCAGCGTATCTTCCCTTGCCTTTCACCAATGAGGTCCCGGGTTCAATGTTCTCTGTGGCTTTATGTGAATTTGGTTTCTCGATCCATACTCATTCCCACAGGTTTTCTCCGGGTACTCCGGTTTCCTCCTGCTTCTAAAATCGAGCTTCTTGGCATAAATCTGTTCTGGTATTATGGTTTCTCTGATGTGCTGAGCGCCTTTCATGGCTGCTGCACAGCGCCTTGAGCATGTGAATATGTGGATATGTCGCACGTTAAAAAAATACACATTATTATTATTATACCAACAAAAGTTTTCACTGGCATTTATCCTTCTTTTTTCATAAGGAAAAAAATGTGAAATCACAAGTTAGATGTTATTATTTAGTTAATGTAACCCAAGAAAAAAAAACACCTTCCATATGCATGATATCATGAAAGAAAATGAAATTAGAAAGAATCCCCATTCTATGGTACATTTTAGCTATCAAGATGTCTGACAGAAGTTGACAAAGTGAACAAAGAATCCCCATTCTATGGTACATTTTAGCTATCAAGATGTCTGACAGAAGTTGACAAAGTGAACAAAGAATCCCCATTCTATGGTACATTTTAGCTATCAAGATGTCTGACAGAAGTTGACAAAGTGAACAAAGAATCCCCATTCTATGGTACATTTTAGCTATCAAGATGTCTGACAGAAGTTGACAAAGTGAACCTCTCTGGAGTGGTTGTTGTTGTTTTGTTGTTATTATTACTAGCGGGAGGCCCGCGCTTTGCGCGGGCTCCCGCTAGTTGAGTGAACGGGAGCGATCACTGAAATGGAAGCGATCACTGAAACAGAAGCGATCACTGATACTACGGCGACACCAAACTCCTGTAATAAATTAGCCGCGTCACAACACTTTTAATAACTCAAATTCATTTAGTTCCCGTCATATTCTGTAGCTATGTAGTTACCATTTTCTAAGGAAACGTCAATATTTAATCCCGTATATAACTTCCCGTACATTTTAATCATATTCTACTCCAGTGTCATAACCCGTAGTTTCCGTCATACGAATCAAAGCGAAATAACATGACGCGTTATTGATAATTTTAACCCTGTTGTCGTAGTTCTCATTTTCTAAATAATAAAACATTATTTCATCTCATATATTTTTATTTTTTTTTTTTTTTTTTTTCTCCGGGTACTCCGGTTTCCTCCTGCTTCTAAAATCGAGCTTCTTGGCATAAATCTGTTCTGGTATTATGGTTTCTCTGATGTGCTGAGCGCCTTTCATGGCTGCTGCACAGCGCCTTGAGCATGTGAATATGTGGATATGTCGCACGTTAAAAAAATACACATTATTATTATTATACCAACAAAAGTTTTCACTGGCATTTATCCTTCTTTTTTCATAAGGAAAAAAATGTGAAATCACAAGTTAGATGTTATTATTTAGTTAATGTAACCCAAGAAAAAAAAACACCTTCCATATGCATGATATCATGAAAGAAAATGAAATTAGAAAGAATCCCCATTCTATGGTACATTTTAGCTATCAAGATGTCTGACAGAAGTTGACAAAGTGAACAAAGAATCCCCATTCTATGGTACATTTTAGCTATCAAGATGTCTGACAGAAGTTGACAAAGTGAACCTCTCTGGAGTGGTTGTTGTTGTTTTGTTGTTATTATTACTAGCGGGAGGCCCGCGCTTTGCGCGGGCTCCCGCTAGTTGAGTGAACGGGAGCGATCACTGAAATGGAAGCGATCACTGAAACAGAAGCGATCACTGATACTACGGCGACACCAAACTCCTGTAATAAATTAGCCGCGTCACAACACTTTTAATAACTCAAATTCATTTAGTTCCCGTCATATTCTGTAGCTATGTAGTTACCATTTTCTAAGGAAACGTCAATATTTAATCCCGTATATAACTTCCCGTACATTTTAATCATATTCTACTCCAGTGTCATAACCCGTAGTTTCCGTCATACGAATCAAAGCGAAATAACATGACGCGTTATTGATAATTTTAACCCTGTTGTCGTAGTTCTCATTTTCTAAATAATAAAACATTATTTCATCTCATATATTTTTAGTGTTATAACCTTTTTATCTCAAAAGTACTCCCCATGCGGTAACCCGTATAGTTCCTGTTTTTTTTTCTCACAACTCCTCAAACTCCCATATAAAGTCCCCGTGAACCTGCCAGTTTATGAACTCCTCTGGCTTCCTCCTTCCAGTTTTCTTTCTTTTCTCTGTATATCCTCAACATTCCCCCTCTACTTATATACCGTCTCCTCAAATTCTCCTCTCTCTCGCTCTCTTCTGCCACGTTCTGTATGAATATCTCTGCCCTCTCTTTACTCGGTATAGGGCCTATGCCTCAAATTCCCCTCGAGTTTCTTTTAATCGGTCACTCAAAGACCCTTACAAATAAATTTCTACCTCTGTCTCTCGGCTTTTCCTTCATTTATTTCCTCTCTGCTTTTTGCCGGTTTTGTTTGTTTACTTCATTCTATTTTTTTTCTTCCTTTTCTATATCTGGCTTCCACTCCTCTATCTCTGCTATCTATTACTCTATTTAAATCTATTCTTTCTCTTTCGTTTTTCTCCCTCTTCTCTCTATTTCTGGTATGATAATCTCTATCGGCCTATCCCTCAATATTTTCCACTCTACACATACGTTTTCTCTCTCATCCATATATAGCTGACCCCTCTCCTATCCTTTCTCCACTATTTGTATCTTTCTTCTCTCTCTCGTTTCAACATTTCCCCCTATAACAAATTAGGCCTGCGTTTTCTGTCTCATTCGGTCTCTGTCTCTCGACCACCTATCTCTCTCCACGTCTTACTCTTTCTCACTTCCCTCTCTCTCCACTTCACCTCTCCTCCCTTCCGCGCTTCTCTCTACCATCCTGGTCCCCATCTCCACCTCTCTCTATACCCCTATACCCCTATACTCTCTCCCATCTCTCTTTCATATCTCTCCCCTCACACTTTCTCAGCCGGCCTCTCTAGCTATAACCATTTTCTTCCAGTGGCGTACCAACGGGGATTCGTAGCACAGGCGTACAGATGATCACGCGAATCATGCACGCAGCGCCGCCGTTACATGCACGACGATTCGTTCCCGATGTGCGATGTGTTGCTATCACCATGGAGATAACCAATGCTTACATCCCGGTCGTTGGCAAATCATCAAGTCTTAATAAATTACGCATGGCGCAGACTCCGTGACGCCAAAGTTATGATTGGCCGAGGACTGGCGGTGCTACTATGGAAAAAGAGGAACCATAAAATTACCATCCAATTTGCGCTGCCCATGTAAAACAAAGTTGCGTTTTTCATAATAAATAGATTATTAGAATATATTAATTATTAGTATTATTATTATTATTATTATTATTATAAGACTAATCAGCATTAAGGAGAAATTATCTTTTGTTATGCACGGAATTTGGCGTTAAGGCGAAATGCTGTTTCCCCTTTATGCATCTTTTGTGTTGCAGTTTTTCTATCAAAGAATATGAATAGAATTTAATGCAAATGAGGTGGAACTAACAAAGGATATGAATATTAATTAATTAAATAACAAAAAGCTCATTAGAAACTACTGAATGATTAATATTTCCCTTATTCTACTGTTATGATTATTATGGTTACTTATTGTACAAGGCACCGACCTTAAAGGTGCTTGTTTTGAATCCCTCTGGGCGTCCCATTATTTACCCCGGAAGTAGTATAAATTTTGATATCAGCTGAAATAGCTTATTTTTCTCATGATTGTCCTGAAATTTCCGCTTCCAAATCCCCTTCTTTGCAAAAGATATAAACAAAAAAATGCTGATTTAATGGTTATAACCATCAATATTAGCACAGTAGTGACTAAGGGTTTGCAATTACATTATCGCGTCGTTTAATCAAAACCGCAAGTTCATTTCCCACAATACTTGATGGGAAGTGTATGCAGGTACCATGCGTACATTTCAAAGTGGAGAACACTATACACATAAACATTGGAACACCCACCTTTAATAAAAATAATTCACTAGTAACTTTACACACAAGTCCCAATGCGCTAATATGCTGCCATCAGGAAATCCTCACAATCAATTTGCTTCACAATGTGGCAAATGGCCAGTGCAACTCGCAATCAGCCTTGGATTGTAACATTTTCGATAGCAGATCTCAACGTGGATCGACAGATAATTGAAATTAAGTGTCTTGCTTAAGGACCAATGACCACATCAGCTCTCAAATGCATGATTTACAGCTCTCTTCGCCTTTTCCGCTGCCAAGATTCTCAGAGAGACAGTGCTTTCCTTCCCCCATGCATCATGAAACGTTGATGTCCATATCCCATAATATAAATATTACCCAGGAACATGTCACTGATCATTTAGTTTGGTCATATAATGGCCGGTTGCGTGCAAATGCACATTAAGATGGCTATTTACAATACGTAAACCCATTGCTTTCTTGGATCACGCAAACTCTTTTGTTGGAGCGGTTATTCACATAATATCACACTTTTGCGTGTTAATTTCCAATGGAAGTTTGGACGGTGCACCTTGTGGTCAAAAACTGGACTGCATGGCAAGGTACCTCTGGCGGGGCCCAGTATTTCAAAATGCGTGAAATTATAATGGTTTTAAGATCATTAGACTCAGTAAGCGTCCCTAGTAGTTGATCCAGGGTAATTCCCAATTGTCCACCAGAGGGAACAAAATCCTTTAGTCGTCCGGTGATTTTGCTCAAAGAAACTGAACTTGACAAAATCATGTTACTGCACAGAAAATGCCAAATTCACTTGAAATTTGCCCAAATTTATCTGAAATTGGTCAAAATTCCCCAAATAAAAGGATGGAAAGTTGCCTATTTTTAGGTCGAATCATCCCAGCTTTTTTGAGCCAAGGGGCAAAACTTAACTTAACTTGCCCCCCCCACCCCCCCCCCCCCCCCCCTCGGTTTGGTATGCCACTGATTAGACTTGTGTTTTCCACTGGGCCACATATGCCACTCTTCTCTTCCAAAATATTGCACATGAACTACTCCTCACCACTCTCCCTTTTTTTCCAGAATTTTGCCCCAATTGTGCGTGTACAGAGGATTCAAAACTGAGCCCAAATAAAGAGCAATCGTCAGTTTGGATTTAGGATTGCATGCAAATGGTTCTGGGAACAGTATTCTGGCACATGACAAACATTTGTTGTTCTACTCATATAATGTTACAGCAATAGGAAAATATCGGACGTGGATTTGGCTATTTTGCCTTTGAATTGCAGTTGAAAGCGAGTGATGCTTTAAACAGATGATATCTCTGTGTTATGTACTGCCAAACATGTTTCATGCTCAGCTCCATTTCGGGACCAAGGGACGTTATGCATTAAAGGGTGGTCCCAACATTTTGAATTTATTGTTTCATAACCTGCATGATCATTGGAGGGTTGCAGAGGCA
Source organism: Ophioderma brevispina (assembly GCA_023653785.1). Lineage (NCBI taxonomy): Eukaryota > Metazoa > Echinodermata > Ophiuroidea > Amphilepidida > Ophiodermatidae > Ophioderma > Ophioderma brevispina. Next base: position 99,942 of record JAMKCH010010716.1, read on the forward strand.
TGTCAGTGCAAACCCCCCCCCTCCATGCAGGCCATAAAATGTTTGCTCGTCATTGCTAACAGGCAAAAGGATGAAAAAGGGCCAAATTGATGTAGGTCCATCATTTCCTTCCACTTTTCTCGCAAAAGAATTATCTGAGGGGGGGGAACTTCGCTAACCCGCTGGCTACACCCCTGTTAAAGCTATTACCAACATAAATTAATTCCAAAAGTTCATTTGAAATACTTTTAAGTGAGCAGGTTAACCAATGTGTATTACATAGCCTGTAATATTACTTTACAAATAATTCCAGTACTATAAGCAACCCTTTTCAGCTGTTGTAGCTCAAAACGGGAAAGAAGTTAGCTAAATCAAATTTGCAGGATAATGGAATAATACAGGGGGTTCTAACGATACCAAAAATCTCAGGGTGTGTGGGTGTGAAAGGTTGAGGCTGAGGATCAGAGAATGCCCTTATAAGCCAATTGTCAGAGATTTTTTTCAAGTAAACTTGAAAAAATGACATATTTTTCATACAAGACAATTTTGTTCGTTTAAGTATCGTTATCCCGTTACTTTCACACAGGGTGAAGCTGGGGAAGTTACAAGGGGGCTCTTGATTGACTATTTTTTGTCAATAAGACCCCTTTCTTGACCAAATTAATCTTTTAGTGTATGGATTCTAATTTAGAAGTTTACAAGGAGTTGCATCATAATTGAGTGACTAGTGATAAAATTTAAGATATTTACGTATTAAAGCGGCCACTGGCACAATTTCACAACTACAGAATTTCTTAAAATTTGCTCGCAAATGTAGTCTAGGCCATCATTGGAAGAAGAATAAGATACATTTTTAACATTTAAAAACATACCCAAAAAGATGGGACATTAATAAGAGGCTACCCAGACATCCAGGTAATTGTAGGCCAACTTTAAGTTTGCCGTAACTTTTAATCAACAAATATTTTTTTTATCAACATGATTCTTTAAGACTAGTATACCATTTATATAAAAACCACAAAGGTCACAGCCAGTCAAACAGTGTACATGTCGTGAGAAGCAAGTCCGGCGTGTGTTTTCTTGTGTTTTAAACGCATTCCGTCATCTGCTGAATCAAATGCGCCGGCGACATAAAATTATAAATGTTCTTGTTTTACCATAAGGGCGCTGTGATTTGTCTTATCATTTTAGGTGAGGGCTAATGTATATAAAAGCTTTACAACATGCAAAAAGATCAAATTTGAAAGAATATGGGATACTATTTTCAAAACTGTGGCCAGTGCTCTCTTTAAGGGCATGTTATGAATTTAAGTTAATAAGACTATTGAGCCTATTTTGGCATTAAACAGTGGCTGCCTCCTGCCTAAATATCTTTTTTTTTCAATAACACGATGACATACGAGTTTTAATTTTCACGTTGGGCCTAATATCAAACATATTCATCTCAAACGCAGTTCACCAGTCCTTTGTGTAATGCTTCGTAACATTTGACTTAACCTGCCCCCCATCTGACCTCACACTTGCCGACAAAGTAACGCAAAAATATCTTAATGACCTAATAATGCAAATTTAATCATGTAATAAAATTGTAAATCCTTAAAGGAACTGAGATAGATATTCAAATTAAGCACGCTTGGAGAATTTGAGGAATTGGTCTAGACCTGGCTGGGAATGTTCAAATTGTTTTGGAGTCATTTTGTGGGCGTGTGTGGAAGTAATTCATTCTCACTGTGAATTCTGGTCAAGTAGGGCTTATGAGTGTCCATCAATGAGGATCTTTAAGTTCATGCCCGAGCAATAACCTAAAAACGAGTAACCTTTTCGAGAAATAGGTAAAGCATAGAAATCTTGTCAAATGCCAGATATCTAGTCAGTTGTAAATTGCTTATTTGTAAAAGTTGATAAAAGTGCTTTTTAAAGCTTCTGAATTCAGGGAATTCTGGGGGGGAATTCATCCAAAGTAGATTGTAGAGAGATGCTAAAACAATTCTGCTTTGATTTATTAACTATAATTGGTAAATTAGGTATACAAAAGTTTCAGCCTTATTTTGACATTTGACACAAAAATTGTGGGTCAAGTCACATCCCACACAAGACTTAATTACTCATTTACTTTATTTGATGTTTAGAAGAAACAAACATGATTATAGCTCTTTGTATTAATTTAACATGTTTCATGTTTGACCCTATTTGACCCTTGACCCTAAAACAGTAGGTTACAGAGCTGACAGTAATCACAATTTGACATGCCTAACGTTGCCACCGTCCTAAGTGTCTATAATGGATAAAAGTTTCAAACAACTATAAGCTACTCGCACTACTTTTTCTCCTTTACTGAATCTTACCTTATCACAGACTCTTTCATGTAGTGTGCCTACAGTCAGTCAAGGGACCAAACTGCACAGCACTATGTACTGAGAGACTTTTAATATAGGCAGCAATATATTTGCTAGCATTGTATTGTATGTAAACTTCTGAAGACAAACGATTCTACCAAAATTTGAAAACTAGAGATTGCTAAATGTACTATTGGTTTGAAATCCATAATGCCTTTATGGCTTTAAAAACAGTAGATAGAAATTGGTAAAATTAAAATTGTATTTTTCATGATTCAGCTTATTCATCAATCTATTTTATTTATTTTTAATTGCTGTAATTGATATAAATGTGGGTGTTCATTCATTGTTTCAATTCTTGGAACATCGAACATGGTCCAGTAGGCTTCATGCCTGGTAGCACGTCCCAATCTGAATCAAACCCAGAAAGAACCCAAGGAACATGCCTAATGAATTATGAGTACTTCAACCCACAACTATTTAGTGTGTGGATGGTTTACCACATGAACTTGAAATCAAACTTTGATGTTTTATTTTGTTGTTGGAAATATCATATTTTTTGGTTCCCGTGGGATGCATGTCAGGGGCTGTTGTGTTAAAATTTAATGACGATTTCTTGGAAATGGAGCTTTTTATTTCATTCACAATTTTACACTGATGGCAAAAGATCACACCACTAGGTCAGAATTGTGAGTTGTTTTTACCCATAAATATTGCCACATGGACATACTATCATGCTTTTCCATTTGAAACCAATACTCCCCATCTGGCAGATTTTACCCAAATCTTTCACAGAGAGGGTGTTTACTTAGGGTGGGACGATTTTTTTTTTCTCGGCTCACCCTTGAGAATTTTCCTTGGGTATATGCTATTGTAAACCTGAAGTATTAGTAAGATTGGAGCATATTTCACCCAGGCAGTAGAATCTCTTTTATTTCCTTATACCGCCTGTACAAAACATAATTGGACCATGTTTTGTAGATATCTACACCAAATCCTAAATATCTGAAATGAACATAATAATTTTTACAAGAAATCCTTGAAAATGGATATGAATAAATTGTGATATCATTCTTTCGTTATCAATTAAAATAGATCCTTTATTGTGACTCTGATCAAGTTCTTTCAAATATGTTACCCCTAGCCTTAAACATACCCTATTACATAGCAGCTATTGCAATACATGAATTTTAGTTCTCATAGTAATACTCTTCTGTACACAATGCATAATGGCCACTTTCTACTGAAGATATAATCACATTCACAGTGTATCTTCACCATTTCATTTTTTTTAAACCTGCTACTTAAAGGGGATGACCCAATTTCATCAAAATTTTCCTCTTGATTGGAAACATTGACCCCCATACCCCATCTGTAAAGTTTCACACCGATATTTCAATCTGTTTTGATATAAGAGCTAAAAAGTGATTTGTAGGCCCATAGAATACTATATGTAAAACAAATATTGGTCAACCAAAATGGGGCATGTTTTCGCTTATAACAGCCAAACCAAACATCTTTTAGTGCTAAGATTTCACAGTAGTCAGAGAGATATGGTCCAAGTTATGGCCTGACCGTAAAGTTGAGTATGGGCACAATTTTTTTGCTGAAAATGATAGATTAGGGTGG
>JAMKCH010010717.1:0-27159 GCA_023653785.1 Ophioderma brevispina
ATATGTTATAGGGGAGACCGCTATATGCTAGTTGAGTAAACGGGAAACAGGTCCACTGAAAAAGAAGCGATCACTGATGAAGACGGTGAACACACAGTGGCTACACCCCGCAACCACCCGGCTATGATTAACGGCAATTTGGGCATATAGGTCGCCTGTTCAAAACTAGATCCCCTCTAGTAATGTGGGTAATGTTTGGCTATTGTGTCGGCCCATTCCTGCATGAGGACGATGGTTGTACTTTGGAAAAAAAAACTGTTGCCTAACTTATGAAGTACTGTGGAGAATTTTGACCAAGTTCACAGATGAACAATCATTCAATCTCCTGTGGTTGTCAAAAAAAAACAAACATATTATTGATTTCGTGTACAAAAACTTTAAGCCCATGGAGCCCCCGCCCACCTCCAAATAATTTTAATTTGGTGGAGGTTATTATTTTGAAAGTGGCACATTTTAAAAACTATAGGGCCAAGAAAAATTGTATTGACATAGGGGCATCAAAATACCATATTGCTGGTACATACTAAATAGGAGGGCACTCCATCTTGGAGGTGCCCCCGGGAGGTGACGCGTATGTAAGGCGGTTAAGACCCCTTTTTCAGCCACCGCGTCAACCAAAGAACCCATTAATTTGAAAATGTCACTAAAGACCCCTTTTTTTTGGGGGGGAGCGATTTTGAAAAATTTTCACCAAAAGACCACTATTTTTGGTAAATTTTGCCAAATTCTATAAAGCACCACATTTTTGCGAAAATTATGCAAATTTGTCACCCAAAAAAAACGCATTTTGGGGCATTTAGCTGTTTCTACCCAATACCCCTGTTCGAGTCGTCTGTCACCGAATGCCCCTGGGTTGGAGCGTCAAGCCTTCCACCCATAGCCATTTCATATGCGATCCCCCCGGCCCCGGGGTACGGTACGTAGCGTATTATCCCGGTAATGGTGTACAACACACAAACATTGAACATTACACCAGGTCACAGTGTACACGTTTACAATCGTATAACAACGATTCAACTTGGCATCAGGGTTTGCTTGTGAAATCGGCAACGAGAGTCTGCTTAACATTGAAAGCGTGACTACAATGATGCCAAGCAAAATCTAATGTCATTAAACTAGGGGTGTCCACCTCAACAAAACTGTCATTTCTATAGGAACATATTCTACATCAAATGGTGAATAATCTTTCGAGGACACCCTCTAGATTTTTGTTTAAAAAATGGTTAAAGTTGCAGAAAACTTTCGCAGTTTTGCATTGCGATGATCAAACACTCGTGAGTATTATGTGTGTCTGGCACGTCGAAAAGTTCGAAATAAGAACGACAGCATTTTTATTTAGTTCACTAGGATCCGACAGGCGGTGGGTACATTAAGACACTATAGTAGTGATTTGCCAAATCAACAAATTGAAAAAAATAATCACACATCAGATTTTTTGGTTCAATATTTTTTCTGAATTGGCAAAATCACGATAGTGCCTATAAGTTGAGTGCGCATAATCTGATATATGTGTTAAAGACGATGAAGAAAATGAACAGGCAAAATTTCATGCAACCTTCCAGAAATCGAATTCGTTGACCTCAAAAACATCTACACTAAATTCACAATTAAAAGGACTAAATCAGATAAAGCTAACAAAAAATGGAATCAGGGTTAAATTGTCGGCATTTTCATCATGCTGCATTTTACCCCTGGGCAACCCTAGCATTTTCCCCAAAATGGGGACAGTTTTTTTTTACACTTATGAATAGGAGTGGGGCTGGGCCTATATGGAGGGCAAAATTACTTATGTTATTTTCATTAGGGCGGGGTTTTTGTATTTTATTAACCTATCTCAAACATGAAAAATGACAATTTTTTTTCCACTGGTCCAGAAAAAGTGTGCAAGCCCTCTTGGCCATGTCCCTAATTTTGTGGTGGGTGGATTTGAGCAGAAAAATCCCTCTAATTAACACTTTTTTTCAGGTATTTTGCAATGCTTTTGAAGTTAATTATAGGTAACTGAGCTTCAAGATACTTAATTCTGAAAATACAAGAAACTTTCAAATGCAACTTCAAATTCAGGTATCTGAGCTCAGTACATATATTTAAAGAACCATGGCTTGCAACGTGGCTGAAAAAGAGAAGAAGGTTTGCTGCTTAAATCCACACACCTCAAAATTAAGGAACATGAGACAAGAGGGTGATGCTTCACTGGTTCTTTGACCAAGGCAAAAAAAAAATTTCATTTTTACATGAGATAAGTATATAGACTACAAATGAAAAGCCCTATGAAAAGCAAAATGACCCATTTATAGCCCATCCTATATTAATATAACCTGCTCTGGGCCTGACCCTTCTGAACGTGTGAAGGTCAAATGCTACGTAGCATGCATCGTCCACTGGTGTTGTCTATGATGTATACATTCTGACAGCTGCATTCATAAAGTATGTGTTCCGATCGTATTTACCCGGAAGAAGTATCGATTGTGATATCATGAAAGCCGTATTTTTCATTGTCGTCTGAAATGTGAAATTCCTTTCATTGACAAAGATATGAACTCTAAAACAACGTTTAAGTGGTTAACCATCAATATCAGCACAGTATTGAATAGGGATTTGCAATATGATTATTGCTTCATGCCATCAACACCGCAAGTTTGTTTCCCACGGTACTTGATGGGGCCGGGCGTATGTGTAAGTGTCCAAGCTTTCATATCAAGTAAGAAACACAACACCGACATGGATTCGGCAACAAGCACCTTTAAAAGATTCAAACAACTAAAGATTTCAACTGAAATTGCTCTGTGGTCTGTTCTGCAATTCACATCGTACGTTGCATTTATTCAACAGGAACTGCCTGCGGGTTGAGTATAAAATCTGACCCCCTTATGTGAGTAAACTTTAATCAACATGTTTATTACTTAATAACATTTAGTCAGCTTAGTCTGGTAAATTGAAATGCATTGCCCCTGGGAAGAATAGTCTATTCATCCATTTTCCTTTATGAAAATTTGGCGTCCCTAGTTACATTGTTTTGACCAATCGATGTGGTTTTTTCTTGTGGGTTATAGCAAATGACAAGGCTCGTTTAGGTCGGGTCATGTTTTTTATTTGTTTTTTCTGTCAAATGCAATCTACCTTTCAAGGAGTAGGTTCAGAATTTATTTTCCGCCCTCCCTCCCTGAGGTAACGCAGGCATGCATGTGTTTTGTTTTCGCTCATTTTCCCCACCTTATTTCATTTTGGCCGACATTTTTTCCATTTAAAGAATACTATTTTCGTTAAAAGTGTAGAATGGGCACTTATGGTGCATTGTGTGTTTAATTACTATAATTAAAATTTAAAAAAAAAAAAAAAAAAAAAAAAAAAAACACTAAAATTTGTAGCATTTTGTGGGTATTCTATTTTAAAACAACAGGTCGTTACTGGTTATTCCCCTAGGTACCTTAACTCTCGGATTGTAGCGCGGCATTTTGCCCTAATTCTAACCTAAACTTAAATACTATACATTTCAGATAAACGAACTGCAATGAGCTCCTGGTACAGCACGAACAAACGCTCTCCATTGGACGCCTGGCTTCAAATTTTAGTTGAACAAGTCACCGACGCTGAAATTTATTTTTTTTCCCCCGCATGTGTAGTCATTCGGTGACTGACCTAATATACACAACCAATCGAATGTGTGTACATGTCATGCATGCCACCATGTTTGACCGCGACCACAAAAAGTTTTCCGCGCATATAAATTATGACAGCAATCAAGTCTCCATCCAATTCCCCATGTCAAACTGGTTCCACCGGCCCGGAAATAAGCATGCATATTTACATTGTCACCTTATTAAAGTGAATGTCACTTGCAATGATGACATGTGGTCAGGACATGATTAAGGAAACCGACACAAATAGTACTTCTCACTACTCACATTATATAGCGATACTTACGATATTTAGGAGTCCTTTTTCAACCCTCAATTTCCGGGATTGACGAAACGTTACAAACATAAAACTCAAAACATCAACACTCACTAAACTTAACTGAAAGTCTTATTTAAATTTGTTTTCAGTCCGATAGCCCATGGAGACCATACCGGATTTTCCCATTATCATTGCGGATATAATGTTGACAAGGCGGAGGTCTCTAAAAAGTCTCTCGAACGTCAGAAACATACAGGAGAATTCCAAAATCCCCAGCTGTCTCAGAATATGAGTCACATTCAGTAAGAGAGTAATGAGCGGAGCTCTTCATTTGTAACTTGTTATTGGAAAGAAGTGTGTCGTGTACAGGCACGTAAAAATGCATTCATATCTTAAATTTGTGATCTGCAGTTTTGCCGGTTATCTCACCCAAATTTATGCTGGTCCTCCTTGGTACCTTCGGAATTGATTGGGTGTAATTGTAAGGGTTAAATTACACATACCATTTGTTTCGGTCATTAGGTATTTTACTTAAATAAGTGCTCAAAGGTTCATGTAGCGCGAGTATCTTACTCCAATTTTTGGGTAATTAGGTAGTTTAATTAATGGGATGTAGCGCAAGTAGCTTACTCAACATTTGTTGCGGTCATTAGGTATTTTATTGGGTGCTTATTTTCTAAATTATTGCTCGGAGATTGAGATGAGGAATTACAAAGTTATTGAACTCTAAACTAGCTTAACTTTGTTCTAGGGGCCTGGTAACGTTGTAACATGTGAAATAAATTGGTTACCTATCTTGGCAGAATTCTCCACACAATTCGTATCTTGTGTCATATTCTTCTATCTGGAGGCAATCAACATGTTGAGGAAATGTCTTTTGATCTGCTGTTGATTAAAAACTATTTACTCAATAGATGCAGTAAGTTTTTTATTTAAACCCAGTATATGATTAAAGTTTACCCTGCTGTGGAGTAAAAGGGAACAACCCTTCCTGGGGTTCGTTCCCAAAGTTATGCGTAAGTGTGTCGCAAGTCATGCTTAGCACAAGCTAAGATTTCTTTAGTTGCGACTTAAGTCTGTTCCCCAAACTCATGAGTAAATGGTTCTCAGCTGGTGAAGCGCATCAAGAGTTGCGAACATTCTAAGACTATTCTAATCTAAACCTATCGATTAAACGGTGGGAGTATTGTGGGTAGCTGGGGTGTAAGTATGCGAGTATGCTTGATAGTGTTTCGCTATTGTTCTTTCGCGTAGTGAAATGTATGAAAAGGTCAGTGATACTAAGTAGGAAGGATTATATACTCGGATGACCGGGCCTATCATAAAAGAGTTTATCAGTATTGGTGTTGTACGAGCAAGCCCAAATAGGTTTCCGGACAGCTCTGTATTTTTAAAGCCTTTTTGGGCGAGGGTAGCCTAAGGGCTACCCGCTCTATTCGCTTGGGTTTACCTACTTTCAAATAGCAGTGTGGTTTTCAGAAAATATGCGGTTGATTTAATCTCTAAAATTACAGCATGATAGTTAAAAATTAGTGCAATTTTACGTCATATGGATATGTGCTCAAACGATACCGCCCAGACGAAAACATGACGTACATTTACAAAAGATATTAATGTCAAATGAGTAGAAATACAAAGCGATCACACTTCCACACATGCTACGGTCGTGAGCGGTGGGGAATAAAAACACGAAGGGGTAACACTAAAATAACAAACATGATATAGATGCGGCGTAACAGACAACAGGGGAGTGCGGCCAAGAATCCCAAATTAGACATCGCCATTGGCTAACACGTAAAAAACGAAATATTGACGAAAAAATATGAAATTAGTATATGTGGTCAAGGAATATTTTTATTGAAAATTTTTTACAGTGGATTTGCTGGTTAACATCGTCTTTTAAATCGTATGAGTGCATTGAATTAACGCTGTTAAAGGGGAGGCCCGATAAAGGAATTAAAAGTTTTCATATTGATAGGATCGGCTTCATCCCAAAACACCATCTGTAAAGTTTCGCACACATATTTCAAAAATTTGGTGTGAGAGCTAAAACGTGATTTGTAAGTGACCTTTACCTAGATGCGTATGACCTTTGAATTGCACACTTCTTATAAAAGTGATATTTACGATTAGGTGGAATGACAGGTAAGTTGTCATGAGTACGAATGTTCTAATTTTGTATATGAATTGAAAGAGTGCATGGGCGTGGATGAACATTTTTGAAACATTTTGAAAAATTTAAGTCTTTGTTGACAGAAGTAAAATTTATGAAAAAAATGAAGTCGTTGGGTGACATTGTTGCTGAACGTGGGAGCTTTTCCATTTTGGGAAGGCTTTATAATATGTTAAAAAACAAAATGTTATTGATCACTTGGTACGTGTGCCGAATCCTGTAAATATTACGTCCGTCGGCATACAAAATAATCTGGAATTGCTTCTTCCGTTCGGCTGTTGAGTCTGGCCCAGTGGTCATCTGTGGTGGTTAAGTATATAGCGTTGATTGTTTTTCGAATAAGGTGTATATGTTTCTATAGTATGTTGATTGGTCACATTTTCCCTTTAAAATCGTAGATGTAAGAGGGATATGAAGCCCCTATTCACTCTGTGTTAAATATTTAACGTTCATGTATGCCTCGGCTTAGTATGTGCAAAAAAGTCACATCAAGTCAAAAACTCCCTTCCCATCCTTTTACATGGATATTTTCCCTTTAACTCGCCTTTCCTTTTAAAGGATTTTTATTCCTATTCTTAACAATTATTTTAGACCCGTCTTATTGGGTATATTGCTCGAAACAAAAACGAAGTGAAATATAAGATGATGACGTTAAATATTTAAAGTGAAGATTAAATCTGTTTCTTTTTTATAGAGTTGACAACATATTATAACTTTTTTTTAAAATGCACGTTCTTAAATATTCCACATCTACCAAGTAAAACAAAAAGGGATGGGAAAAGGTATTTGTTCTGCATCGTTCTGGGAAAGTTCTCAACGTGGGCCTCTTAATTTCTGTTTTCCTCTCATTTTTTTTTTCAAATAGTTCCTATTTTCACGATCTAACCCCAAAGCTTTGTATTCACTAGTAGCAAAATTTCTGTTATATTTGACTGGTCCTTTTGACACACTCTGTATAATATGCAAGTTCTTATACAGTTTTGTTTTTTTAATGTCCCATTTGTTAGAAGAAGATGACGCTGCAGAAGAAAAGGAAGAAGAAATAAGATCAGAAGAAGAAGATCATATTAAGAAGAAAAGACATTAAAAAACATGGATTTGACTAATACTACGATGCGTCCGAAAAGTGATTGTGCACTCGTTTAACACAAAAGCGAACTATATTATCCGAGACAGAAAAAAAATAAAATCCAATTTGAAACTGAAACCATCATCAAAATTCCAACATACCACTGCAGATGAAATTCTGATACAAAAATATAATCAAAGAATTAAAAAAATCTTTAACTTTAAACATCTTTTAAACTTAAGTATAAGTTTAAAAAACACGGTGTGTAACAGCTTGATGGGCCAATTTCAAGTTATGATATAGCAGGATAAATATACTATAGTTAAATGTGTACAATAACTATGAATAAAAAAAAAAACCGCTCGTCGTGTCTTTCGTCTCTTTCCTTCGTCTTCTCTTCTGCAGTCTCTACTTTCACACAACAAGAGATAAAAAAGGCGGGAGGGCTAAGGGCGGGTCAGGGAGGGCCAGGGGGCAGGCTAGTGGAGCTTGTCCCCCTTTTTATGTCGTATATAACCGTTTCTAGGAATCTACTCTAATTATTTCAGTACCTTTAGAGGGTGTTCCATATGTCCATAGCTGTATAGTAGGCCTATATCAAATGTGGTTAAGCCTGTAGTCTTCAAAACTTCCTCCATTGGTTTGTATAAGCTTGAATTTGTATTTTGGGATCCAATTCTCCCTCCTCGATCAAATGAAATCGTTGGCTTTAACTTGCTGTAATAGCTTTCGTGTGTGTTAAGTCTACCCCCGAGTAGACATAGTTTTGTGCGTAACTTTTTGTCGGACTTAGTTCACAACTGCATTACGTGTCAGTTTGGGAAGCGGGAACACAAGAGTTGTGTACTAAGTCACAACCTATATCGACGTAAACCTCAGTCGTAAATTTTAGTTGTCAGGTGCTCCGTAATGTTTCGGGAACGCAGTATGAACTTAGTAGTGAAGTTACGCATTACTTAGTATAAAGGTGGCTTACCAATGCGTAAGTACGTGTTTTTGGAAACGGACTCCCTGGTTGATTTAACTTTTAATCAGCAGGGATGATTACAATTTTGTTCCACTGTTGAGTAAACTTTTTAACACTTTAATATAAAGCATAGCTAATCAGTTGAGTAAAAGTCGTCAGCTGGAAGGGTTGTTCCCTTTTTAACATCCAACGATTAAAAATTTCCACTAGAAATATTAAAAAAATAAGAGGTAGGGAGGCTGAATAATAAGATACAGTAGAATGTGAGAGGAAAAATCAAGAGCATCAAGGGGGAGAAATACAAGAAAATAGGGGGATAAAGAATTTTCAAAGGGACGTTGTACTGGTTATATAGTCTATGTCCTGAGTCCAATGTCCGTCCATTGTCTATCTCACATAGACCGTATGATTGTAAAATCTTTCCTCATCCGAAAAAAAAAAAAAAATCCCATTTTAAACGATTATCAGTCCATGCCTGTGGATGTTGGAATATAAAAAGCAAAATTACGATCAGTAAGGGGCGGTGTTCTTAATAGATTTATCGCTGTGATTTTTTACCTCGCTTCAAGGAAGTCTTAGATGAAGTCGCGGTAAAATCGATTATAGAAAGATTTAGCGCATCTTATTCCGTACGATACTCGAAGCGGTAAGAATATCACAGTAGTAAATCTGTTATAGAAGCGGCTTCCAAACTCAGCAGGCGGTTGATTGCCATTCCCCTTGGTTCCTATGAATCAGTTTCTGCCTATTCTAAATGGTGAAACATTTGAACCGTCATGGACTGCCGGCTAACCATCGCTGTGGTTTGAAAGCTTCCTATGCTGCAATTATTTCAACGCATATGTTATACTTGTGATATGCTTGGGCTAAGTTGGGGTTTGTTTCTTATACCAGCAGTATGGATTCCATTTCTAATGTTGAATCACGTCGGCATTTGCCTTGAATTGGTATTAAGAACCGACTTTGACCTTGTGAAGCAATTCATGTCCAGATTTATAGTGTGTCCAGTAGGAAAATTTACCTCACATCTTTATAACAAAGGTGGAGGATTCTTTAAAATTTGGAAATCGCCCTAGATTGTTTGGTTCACGAAGGTTCCATCATATGGTTCGCTTTGTCCCAGTGTCAACAGACGACCTCACCTACCTGCTATGCAGAATTACTAGCTTCATCTTAAGTATGAACAAGGCTGAATAAGAGTGTCACGGACGGACATGATGATCTCACGCACCCACTCACAATCGCTCACATTAGATCACATTATGTCTTCCATTATCTCTCTAAATAGTATAGTCCCCTTTAACGACCCAAACAACCTTAGGGGTCAATAATATTCTTCATCAACGTACAACCTCAAAGCCATGCCCACCAACCGTGACAGGATTGGGTCGAAGGCTATCACAGTATTATGTGGTCATGGTTACTACAGAGCAGGAACCTGTTATACTTGGTAAGGGGGGGCTATTAACAACAGGTACCTGTATTACGTTACTTGACGCATGTATACACTGCAAACAGTGCTATACAGCAGGTACTATGGAACTGATTACTGTCCCTTTACGTATTGGGTCACGCTTATTTCAAACGCTTGGACTAGTCGGTTTCTCTTACTCTAAACTTGAAAGGTTACGGTTGGATTCGAACGTGGGATTATCTGTACTCTAAATCGATGCTCTTATCCTCTACAGCTACGATGGAGGATGTGGTGGGAGTTGATTGTTAACCTACATAAGCTTTGACGGAATAAAAGCTGATAATACTATTGTGATGATACAGAAATCAATAAATTCCCATCATGCATTGCAAATGAACCATACTATCAACAGCTCAGGCTGTAGATGCCATTCTTCTGTTGACAAGCACTGGAAACACCTCAACAGAGCATAGGTCTGTTGTCACCACTATACTGACAAATTGCAAAGGAGCACAAGTGTTTAATTTAAAAAGTACAAATTCACATTAGATTTCCCAAAACAAAACGTGAAAACAGAAAACTAAAACATTTTAACAAGAAGATTACTTCAATCCAATTGTAATTTTCAAAGTAATTTACTGGGACAGGCTTGCCAGATGGCTAGGTCGTTGCTTGTACAGGGACCTTGTTCACCTGTTACAACTGTCAGACTCTCCAATTCAACCATGGCAACAATACCTGGCACTGCACACAGTTCTTCTGGTCCTCTTCCCCTGCTACCCCACAATGACACCCAAGGTCACCGTAACATACCAAGTGATGCTTTTGTATAAGAGATGAACCACAGTAACACTATTTTGATGGTTCCCAACAATTTGGCTAAAATTGACCTAAAATCTACTGTAAAGCCAAGTTTCAATGGATCTCTTTTGGGTGTTTTAGCATTTTATTTGAACCTTTCTGAAGTCTACGATTGGTTCAGGACCTCAAACTCGATGCTCTCAGTATTAAAAGCACAATGGTGGATTCATAATGCCAGTGCTACACATGTGAGTGAATGGTATGGTTCCAATGGCAGTATGGGCAGGTTAAGGTGAGTAAAATTTATTAGGAAGAACAACATTTCTTGCTGTGGATAGCACGTATGCAGTGTATACATGTGAGTCAGTTATAACAGCACCTGCTGAATAGCCCTTTACCAGTTATGACAGGTTCCTGCTATTACCAAAATACTTTGATAGCCTTCGACAATCCTGTCACGGTTGGCGGTGGATTTCTGAGTGTCTTTGATGAAGACCTATCTGACCCTAAGGTTGTTGGGTCGTAAAGACTATAAATAATTTAAAGTAATGGAAGACGTAGTGTGATCTATTGTGAGCTCACTGTGGTGGGTGAGATCATCATACTCCGTAAGTGACACTCTGACCATGAATAGCATACTCCTGAAAAGATTTACCAGTTATAACAGGAACCTGCTATGTGAATTGGGTGGCATGCTAACATAAGTGCTTTTGCCAACATGTACCTAAGTCAACCAAACTGTTTTAATCACAATGCGAACCCCGAACTGTAACATAAAAACAAATTCTACAGACTGTTAAGACACATTTGTTGACCAACATAACATACCATATTTATTTATCCACCATCATACATCGGTAGAAACATATACATACATATGATATAATAATATTTTGTATACTGAAAATATAATGAAGTGGAGAGTACTGGAAAGATAAGCCGAATAAAGTCTTGTCAAGTCCAAGACTCTGTTCTATTAATTTTTTAGTTAGAAATGAGTGACTTTGTAATAATAAGTTTAAACGATGAGTAATTTTTTGAGTGTTTAACATTGAATGAATTGAATTCCATTGTTTAACCCCAATGTCCGATATATATTTACCACTAAATCCAAGATTAATAGAGGTATTGAAAATCTGTTGGCCGCCTTGTAGAATAAGTGTGATTTTAGCAGTTGTTTACAAACATTTTGTCAAATGGGAGGGCACGGTTTTGCTGTAATTTGTAATGATGTCCAATAATTATGTTTACACAAACCATATTTTTTAGTTTGTTTATTTAACAACAACGGATAGATGCACTTCTGTAATCACTGTTTCTCACTGCTCTCAAGTGCACGCTTTTCATTATGTCAGTTTTTCCATAATGATGTAGCACGTACCTTCCCTTTATATTCCATCGTTAACAACTTCTTATCTCAGTCATGCCCCATATAGTTAGAAAAAGGTTTATCACTGAAAATGAAGAAAATGGTTAAATGCTAGGGTCAACGTAATAACTTCAATGCTTCAGGACATACTTTGGTAGTACCCGTCCCATACCGTACCGTAACCATACCCGTGTATACCAAATTTTCGTACCCGTACCCATACCCATATTCTCGGACCCATACCCGTACCATAACTTATCACATGCTGGACCCGGACCCGTACCTGTTCATTGAAAATGAACTTTCCCCATAGGGTACACTTACATGTACTGCAACAACTATTGGATAGTGACATATCTTTGGGAAGACATGATTTCGTTCCTTTTCATGCCCCTTATTTTCATTGCTAAATACTTATAAAGATTCCACAGACTTACCCTTCTTCATTATAGCACTTCCTGCAATTTTTTTTTCAAATCATATTGACTCTTTCAGTGGATCACTGATAGTGTCCTTTAAGTTTTTGGAACTCTTGCACTTATATGTAGCAGGTATAATACTCAAAGTCTGGTCCCGTACCAAAGACTCGTACCAATACCCATGGCACTGTACCCGTCCCCGTACCCAGGGTTTGCGTAAGCGGGACCCGTACCCATACCCGTACCTGGGCTTGGACCCGTAACCGTACCCATACCCATGACCTTTTGTCCCAGTTGACGCCGTACCCATACCCTGTACCCGTGTTGGGACCCGGACCCGTACCCGACCCACGGTCTCGGACCGTACCGTACCCATACCCATGGGTCTCGGACCGTCCCATACCCGTACCCACCTCAAGTCTGCTTCAGGAGGGTCCAAACTTGCTTCTCTCTAATTGCAAACGAGTGACTTTCACTCTAAAAGAGCGACTACAGAGCCCAAGAGTGAACGTTCGAAGAATATTTTTAGGACAATTTACTCTTTGTACAGTTCTTTGGATATCCAATACCATTTTCAATTATGTGCACGACTTGGAGGTAAGTAAATATTGCACTCACTTATTAACATGGTTGTTGCAAAATATACATGCATGCATAAGTTGACTGATTTTCCCCCTTTTAGTAAACTTTCAAAGTCTTATTTAAAGTTCCTCAAGTCCTTTTTACATAAAAAACTCTAAATAAATGCAATAACGAGATTGACAAATGAAACTATGTTGGTACAGTTTTTGTTGATCTAAGCAAGGCATTTGATATGGTTAATCACAACTTACTCCTGAATAAATTGTATTCCATGAGTATACAGGGCACTGAAAATAAATGGTTCCTTTCATACTTGTCCGAACGTACACAGCATATGCGTGTAATGAGTCAATAAAAGCCATTTTCCAAGTCAAGTATCATTTCATCAGGTGTACCTCAGGGCTCAATTCTTGGCCCGCTCCTATTCTTATTATTTATTAATAGTTTGCCAGGTAAACTGAAATACGTAACTGTGGATATGTACGCAGATGATACCCTAATTTATGTTTGTGACAAAGACGTTCATGTAATTGAAAAATGCCTGAATGAAGATCTCAAGACCCTAAGTATTTGGCTCAATGAGAACCACATGAAAGCAAAGGTTAAACAAGACAAGGTTATGTTAATTGTACAACTTTCAAACCAACCTCACTAATCATAATAATTAATGTATCATGGACAATGTCGAGATTGAAAAATACCTGGGAATGTATATAGATTGTAACTTAAAATGGCAAGATCATTTAAAGAGCGTTTGTAACAAAGTATGCACAAGAATTGCTATCATGAGAAGAGTTAAACCATTCGTTCCTAGAAAATCTTTGATCACAATTTTTTAACACAATGGTCCTACCACATGATTATGCCATCACTTTATGGAGTAACTGTGGTGAGACAGGCATTGGGTTCATGAGTATTATAAATCGTATAACCTGCGCAAATGACTGTATGATGTATACGATTATGAACAATATGGCACCAAGTTACTTCGACAATAACTTCCAACATCTTAGTAACTTCTATAAAGTAAGCACAAGGAAGAGTAGGTCCGGTCAACTGTTTGTTCCAACGTATAAGACTAATTATGGTAAAAATTCATTTCTGTGTAAAGGCGCAGTCACTTGGAATGATCCCAAGATATTCGACAATCTGCAACCTTGATGTCCATTCAAACACCAATTTAAATATATTTAAAAAAAATAAAAAAAATAAAAAAAATAAAAAAAATATTTTTGTTCTTTTTTCCTATATAATAATACTTTGAACACAGAGAACTGGTAACAATCCTTTATTGTGGCGTTGATCTTCATCAACCAAATTCTTATCAATTTTAGTTTAATTCATGTGGATCTTTCTAATTGGTTGTTGTGGGGATTTGCGCTTACATGACATGTGGAGTTTACATATTTGTCTGTGTACAATTCTATACTCAATTTGGTGGTACTCTGTAGTGCTTAAATCATGTATTTTTCAACAATGTAAATTTATGTATTTCGTTTCAATTTTGTCATGTTTTTGGTAGCTATATTTTATTCAATTTTAATGATGCATATACTTTAAAAAATATGTCTTATGTATATTGTACTTGTATGCGTTCACAGGGCCCTACTGAAAATCAACCCTGTTGAGTAGTTTACCCTGTCAAAATATGGTTAATAAATAAATAAATAAATAAACACCAACTCTTCCTTCAACTTGGAGATGTATGTGTCGCTGTGCTTTCTCGACGGTACTCTCAACCAGAAGAAGGGCGCGGCCAGCGATGTTGAAGAACGAAGAGCTGAGATATATGTTTATTTACATATGAAAAAGGGAATCCCGATGTCCACTTCCAACGAAATAAAGATCCCAGGACTGTGTGACAATTTAAACAAATGGGTGTAGCACCAGCTTTACTAGGTATGATATAATATTGGATGATTTGAGTAGGATGACAAGACTTATCGGTCAAGGCTATGAGTTTTGAAAATATTGTGCGAGTCGCGGAGCGACGGCCGCAATATTTTTCAAACTCATAGCGAGACCGATAAATTCTTGTATCCTGCGATAAAAAATCATCAATATTATCATTATTATGTTTTAAGAATATGGATTGACTCCAAAACTAGTGAAGCAGGCTTGACTAAGTTTAGAGTAACTAGATTCTATAACATTAGTGAAAAGATAATTTAGATAATTTGAACCAGTAGACACTGGGAAAAAAACAAAGAAATAAAGAACGAAATAGAAATGTTGTATTTGTAACCCACAGACACCAGGGGAACCAGCAAAAGAAATGTGGTGGAACCAGTAGAAACCAGGAACCACCAAAAATGGAAAGAGGACATTAGGAAAACACCAAAGAAATGGAACCAGAAAACACCAGGAACAACCAACAAAAAATTTTTTATATTTTACTAAAAATGCAAAATAATGACACCCCCAAAGAAATGGGAAATCCCTTGACGACTTAAAGTAGCCAATTGGGCCTCCCAGAAAAAAACTTATTCATGGTCTTTTTAAAAACTCATTCATGGTCTCAAAAACTCATGGCACTGTCTCAGGTGATGGTTTATGTACATTAAGATGTGTACAAAGGTATGATCGGACGATTTAAAACATAATAATGCCTGTCTTGTAGCTTCTGTTTATAAATATACGGGAAAGTTTTCCGAGGGAGTTAGAGGATGGTTGTTACCAACCTAAATGAAGCAACATCAGGACGTCGTATTCTATTGAGAAAAATAAACCAAAGAGGTACACTTACTAATTTGTGCCATGCGTGCACAGTCGATATCATTCGATTCTCATGAAGGTAAAGAAATATTCACAGACAGTGTATGAAAAAAAATGCTTCGTTTTCTTGCTCTTTTTCGCCTTCAGTCATTCGCTATTTTTTGTCTTACATTTTTGATGAAGAAAGGACGCAAGATTTCAGGCGGCTGCGAAAGCGTTAAGAGGGCGGGCACCTATATTTTTTACACGTGCCCTTTGGAGCTCCAATAAGGATTAGAAAAGAACCATATCTTTTTCCTAGTTCCAACCTTTAGTTAACCCTAAAAGAGCCGTGCTTTTGGACCCCCTCACCGCCGGGGGAGGGCGTGGGGGGGGGGGGCGGGAAAAATCCGCCCTAGTATTTCGGAAACGGATTGATTCGACTATCTATGTGTGATACCACCTGGATAGCTAGTACCCTCCCCGATTACATGATACAAAAAAAAGTTACAAACATAACTGTATGGCGTCACAGACGTCAAACATGACGTCATCCCAAGATGCGAAAAATATCAAAAAATCGCAAATTCATGTTTTTTTTCAAAAGCAAAAGTTGGATTTTTTGGCCATGATTTGTTCAAGTAATGCACACACATGCTCTTACTACAACTAAATCAAATAAATAAGATAACATCGTTAAACTGTATCCTTAAGACTAAAAAAACTGGATTTCCTGCTGTTCCGTTGTAATTTTCCCAATGGGAAATAAGCGTTCTTCGCACGAGTTCGTGATTACGCAACCCGCGTCCATACCCTAGTCAGATTTTGTTCAAAATGGTTCTTACATCGAGTGCAAAGCTCAAAGAAAAAGTCCTGCCCGTTTCGGCGGAAAAAATAACGAACGGTGAGAACGACAAAAAATGTCGAGGGGGGGGGGGCGGGTCTCCGCCCTCTGGCCTTTTAGGGTTAAAGTCGGCATAGCCCCATTATAGTTTTTTTAAGTTAAGGTCATTCTGGTTCAAATGTCGATGTTGTAATGAATGCTTTTAACTGATTACACCACCATTGCAACATCCCGGGAAAGTTTTGGTGACCCTCATAGGCCATGTAGACCCTTGATACAATTGTGGCCATGGTCTTAATTCAATCAAATGACCTTGAACAAGTAAGGGCTATACGCTAAAGATTAGAACCTAGTCAATATATATACTTTTTATTCATCCTTATAAGGAGAAAACAATACGTTATAAACACAATTTGACCGCAATTTCAATTTTTCACCGTACTAGGCATTTTCCTCTCCCCTTGAAGAAGGGGACAACAGTCCTGAAAATTTTGAACCCCATCATTTCCTGACAGTCTGGTTCTATTTAATCCAAAACGGCAAGAAAATCAATTTTAAGCGCCAAAACCTACAGGGACATACCATACCACGCCTTATTTTAGAGAGTAGGAGTTTTGAAAGGGAGGAGGGTGTGCTGGTTTAAAATCTTATTTAGACATTTATTCCCAGATTAATCACCTGTCACCTGTCAAAAATGTTACTGTACTTGTTAGTACACGATGCATTTTCCATTTAGTATAATCTTTGCCAAAGCATCTTACAATCATCCACGTACAAGGCCGCCATTTCAATCATGGCAGCCACACTTGATATTCGTAGCGTTGTTTCAAGCTTAAAAACCTTCTTCGAAAAAGAAAAGATGGAAGGGAATCCTATCTTGCTAAATAATGTAATGGAGATAATGCTACATGAATAGGCAGAGCAATGTAGTAGTACAGACTTCTTAAAACAAAACGGGTTAACAGAAGGCATCCTGCAAATAAACTATACATTGATGATTCAGTGATTCACCCAAAAGAGTCAAAATATTTAAAACTTGTGCAGGAATAGCTTAAAAGTGAAGTATGAGTCTATTAGATGTATTTTTTTTCAAATGAAAAATTGACAGAAAAGAAAACAGCAGTATTCAAAGATATGAATCTCCATTCAAATACGTGTTGCAGTAAATGTCCGTACGGACAATAATGACTAAAATATCCGATTTTGTCCTTATTAGGCTGCGTTTGGTCTTATCACTTGTAGGGTATGTTACGACACCTATACTTGTTCCAGACAAGCAAAATTCTGATTTTTGATTATTTTTTTCTATTTTATAATTTTACCATGCCCCGAAAAAACAGTCAATATTTGTTTTATATACCGAATTTAAAGACCTCTGTCATCTGATTGGTTAAAGCACACTTCTTAATAGGCCTATTATCGCACTCTACTAGGCCTTTTTATGACATTATAACAACAAACTATTTAGTTATATTTACTTGCATAGAATTCGGCTAATAATCCATCGAGTTCTGAATTCGACAGCTTGAGCACATCACCGATATCTCCATTTCCAGATGCAGCGAGATATTCCTTGAAGATTTTTGTAACATAGTTGACCTGTTTTTGTGTTATCGCTATCAGCTGCCTCTCTATTATGTCAAACAGTCCTGCCTGGGCCAAATGTGGCTGTGATTCAGCCACAAATCATCCAAAATGACCGGTTTGTTTACGCCCATGTTTACATTTCAACTACCAGCACTACGCTTTTGCATGTATATTGTATGTAGTGGTACTACGAGTCATGTAGAAGAGACTATAATGTTCAATAAGCGAGCATCGGGCATAGCAATTGCTATGGCCACGCAATAGTAAAATGCAATGCCCTGTAGACCGTGGTTTCTTCAGTTTACAAGTAAGTAGTTTATCTATGCCCCCACTTTTAACCAATCAGATGACAGGGATCTTTAAATGAGGTATATAATAAAAAATATATCACGAGGACAAATCTTTTGTTATCCATTCCACGAGCCGCAGGCGATTGAAATGGAACATCCAAAATTTGCCCGAGTGATATATTTTTACTATTGCACGAATATAGGCAGTCAATATTTGTTTTATATACGTGATATAACGATATCACATAGATTTTCATCACAGTGCAATAGTACAGTGCAATGGTAAAAATTATTGCTCGGCTAAATCGCGCGAGAGTTATATAATATTAATTGGTCCACTCAGGTATGACATAGTATGCGCATAGATTTACGAGTTTCGGGAACGGGCCCAGGGCCACATTTTTTCGACTCGTCTCATAGTAGTCAGGGCTGATAGGGATTTTTGTTTCAGTTTCTTCCAAAAGCACCAAATTTGGCCCAGATGTTGCCTAAGCTATATGTTTTTGGATTTCTGATGGCCGCCAAGAAGGGTGCCCATGGCGCCCTTTAAAACAGAGAAATCTAATAAACCATAAGGGCGCCCATCCAATATGACCGCGACCGGAATTATGATTTTAAATCTGTACTATAAAGGCTATATTCGTTAATTGCATCTTTTTAGTTTTTTTAAGGGGGGGGGGCGAAGATTCAGATTCTAATGTTATTTTAAGGATATAATGTCAACTTTACCCTTTAAAGCCGCCATATTGAAGAAATCAAAGATGGTCGCTAGTACCGGGGTCGCTAGCAGAATTTCATTTAAAGGTGCAACGAGAGATTTTGAGGCACCCACACATTAAAAATACGGGGTCAAATACTGCACCGGACTAATGATTCCAAAATAATTCAAAAATTTTTATCTAAAAAGTAAACAACATAGTACAGTGAACTTAATTAAGAGATGCATTCATGTTACTGGTGTAGCAAGGTATTTTTATTTTGGGTCAAGGTCATTTAAGGTCTTTCCGGTTTTAAGGTAAATAATTTCAAGAAATTTTATCTCAAGAAACTAAGCATAGTAGAATTTTGTTATTTGTATGGGAACAATGCATTTGTTACTTTGAACAAGGCATTGTTGGTACCTCGGTTTATGTTGACATACCGAGGATCAAAGGTCACCAGGGTCAAAAGGTCAATTTTCCCAAAAAATTTAAAAAATAAGACCAAATGGATGTATTTCAGACTATTAGAGGGCCACATATAAAGCCTTAGTACTACATTGATGTAACATTAATAGTAGAAGAGGTATCTTGATGTCTCGACCCCAAGGTCGCAAGTCAAGGTCAAAGGTCAAATTTACAACAAAGCTCCGATTGAACTGAAGTGACAGGAATAATCCTCGGGATATCGTAAATACAGAAAAATTACCGTATGACCCTATTCGGACCAAGGGGTCACGTTATAGAGCTGCACAGGTCAAATCCCTGACATGCTTGGTTGAGTTGAAACTCAATAATATGATAATTGTAAAGTTGTTTAAACGTAAAAAAACATTTAATGAATGTGACATATTGGTGAAGTACAGGGTAAGGTCAAGTCACCTCAAGGGGTATTAGGGATCACCATCATTTCCAATACGGCCGTATGCTAAATAGGATCGTCTAAGGTCTAGTTATCTCTGGTATTATTTTAAATATGTATATGTGAGTGAGAAACGAATAAAACTGAACTGAACAATTTTGTTTCCAAGAAAACATCTCTCAGCTTAATCCTTTCAGATGGGCATTTTTGATGGAAGCTGGAGATCAGGGCAGAAAGGGGACATCTGCATGTGAAAACTCTCGTTGCACCTTTTTTAAATCTAAAAAGCCTGCGGCTAGAATCATAAATATTCATTTGGGGTTTGAGAGATTACAAACGGATCAAAATATGAACGAAAGCTCCATGCTGAGATTGAGGGAAATTTTCTTACAATAAAGTCAAAGTACATCATTGAGAAACTCATCGAAACTTGCACTGGCCCCTCGTGGGTTGGTGGAACCCCTTTATGGTAATTACGCAGTAGATCAACAAGGAGCTTCTCGTTCGCTTCCGGGTCGTATGGATAAGGTTTAGGCGTATCTGAAATAAAACGTAACGATAAAACATCAGGAATTCAAACGGTGCATCACATCAACAATTGTTTAGTTGATGTGCCATGATAGGCAAAACAACGTGTACAGTGCAAATGATAGGATAAACAAGAATACAATAACAACAACAACACGGAGAAGAAGAAGGAGAAGAAGAAAAAGAGAAGAAGAGAAAGAGAAGCAGCAGCACTCGGAATTACGCGGCACATTCCAGTACTACAATACATTCACCTGTCAATGATCCCTGTGCAATCGCTAAACATTGATCGATTGACAGGTGAATGTATTGTAGTCCTGGAATGTATGCATCTTGTCCACCAACATGGCTGGTGACTGACGTCATATTGAATACGGTCTATATAGACCTAGTACAGTGAATGAAATGACCACCACAAAACTATTTTCGTTTTCGAAAAACTATGTTTATCGCCAATAAACTGAGATTATGAAATTGAAAAACACCGTTTATCGATATTAAAACCGCGTTTTTTAAACAATGGGTTTTTGTTTTATATTGAAGAACATTTTTTCGAAAACTTATTTATCGTCGATAAACTGAATTTATCAACACGAAAAATGTAGTTTAACATTAAATAGAAAACCTTTAAATGTTCGCTCGATATACATTCTTTTTCTTGATAAACCTTTTTTCGACCGGTCAACCTCATGCAAATTATGTAAACAGCGTTTTCGAATCATTGTACCTCTCTAGCTTGCCATACATGCAACCGATAGAGTACTATTGTATTTGTCGTAGTATTGTATAAAAAAAAAACGTATGACCCCGCATCAGACATTAAAAGTTATTTCCACCAAATACTGGGCACGTGAATTGCCACATGGGTTTATAACTACAAATTCAGACCTTCCAGCTATTTTTGTTTCATTTTGTTAAAGCTATATGTAATCTGATATTTACCTCAGACGTGAGGGCAAGCTGCCTGAACTAAGGTGGAATTGATTCTTGATACTACCGTACTCAAAGGACCAAGTTAAGGGCAAATACCTCGGTCAGTGTGCAGCACGTACCGTGTTTGTTTCCTTATATCAGTAGTTCCTTGTCACGAAAGTATTCTGTTTCAATGAGGCTGTTTTCTTGTTTAGGGATGTGTGCCGTATTTTTTGTTTCTTAAAATGTGTGTGTGTGTGTGTGTGTGCATAGGGGTAAATCCCGGGGGGGGGGGGGATGGGGGATATATCCCCCAATATTTTGATACCCGTTCATGTGTTTTTGACCGAAAATAACTTCATATTTTACCATAATATATTAAAAATGGTAAATTTTAGCGCGATACGCGCGCATTTTGTTCTAATTACAAATACATTCAACGATTTTAGCTCCTAAATTGCAAAATTTTTAGCGCGCTTCACGCGCACATGTGCTAGTAATGGATCTTTTCATTCAGCAAAACCAGTTTCATTCATAAATTTTCATCAACCCCATTCCCTCCAATGTCAAAAAGAAATTTACGCCACTGTGTGTGTGTGTGTTTGTATGTGTGTGTGTGTGTGTGTGGTGTGAAGCGCGCTTTGCATGTGTTTTCATTTTTATGCGCGTATCTCAGACCTGCAGTCAGGATTTATTTTAGAGGGATGGATTTTTGAAAATAGGGCAGATTTTTTAGGAGCCAGAGTTTTGAAAATGGGGGGGGGGGATTTTTTCTTTACCCTTTCATGATATCGACCGAAAGATTGTGTCGGGACATTTGACCCCCAAATTTTATAATTTTATAATAGTCATTTTATAAATACTACGGGTTTGGTGTATCCTTATAGAGAGAGTGGTCTATTGTTTTAGTAGCATAGAATCCTTATGAGCTCTTACGGAGAGATGTCGGTCGTAACAGTCATTACAGTCATTATTTTCGCCAGTGAGGAATGGAGGAATTCACTTTTTTTTCGGCACAAAAAATTCGCTGGAATTGCGGTCTGTCGGTACATTTACGGACCGGCCGTCGGTACATCTTGGCGAAAAGCCTCTGTTTGTTGAGTTGAAGTTGAATGTTTTGTGTGTAGTCTCCAGAGGTGTATCCAGGATGACATACTCCCGGCGGGCAAACTGACGATGAACTTTTGGCGTCCCTGTGGAAATTGAAAATGGCACCCCATTGCACATCTTCTTGAATGTGCATCACACACAATAAACTTATCGGCGAGCGCAGCGAGCCGGAAAATCTTTGAAATTGTGTCGGCAAATGAACAGTTTTGTCGGCAACACCCCCTCCCCCATTGAAAATGGTCTGGGAACGCCCCTGCATGTAATCGTCTCCTTAAACTATTTTCAACCCCTTTTTCAGTTTTGACGCCTTTTATTTTTCGTTAGCTCCACATTCTATTCCTTTGCTATTTTAGCACTCCTTTAATTCCTTAAAATTTTTCTCAACCTTTGTTCCTTTTTGGCGCCCCTTTCTTTTTAATCCGTTTTTCTTTTCTTTTTCTTCTCATTTTTGCTGCACCTTTTTGTTTGTCTTAGTTCACTTTTCTTTCCAATTGATTTCACCACCCCTTCGTTTCTCGCTATTTTTTTGCTTTTCTGTCCTTTTTGGCGTCCCTTTACTCTTTTTATACGTTCTCTTTTCTCATTTTTGTTGCACATTTTTCGCCCTAATTTTATCTCTTCTTAGCTTTCCCCTTACAGATTCTTCCTTTTCACCTTAAGCTTTGCTATCTCTTAACCATTTGCCCCCTTCCCCCTTTTTATTTTACTCTTTCTTTTCCTTTCCTCCCATTCCATCTCTAATCTTCTTTCGTTTCCTTCCCTTTCCATTCCTCCTCCCCCTTTCCTTTCCCTTTTCTTCTCCTTTCCTTCTTCCCCTTTGCTTTCCCTTTTCTCTCCTGCTTCTTCTCTTTTCCTCTTTTTGGCCGCCCCTTTGGCCCCCACCCAGGGGGCAGCGCCCCCTTAGCCCCCAGGATACGCCACTCGGTCTCCTGGCTGTGAAGTGTCTGCAGATTTTCCTAACATAATAGCCCCATAGCCAGCTCATAGGCCAATACAGAGGACGATTGTGTACCGTGGTGTCACATAAGGCCCATATACTGAATTCTATCGTATTATATGCAAATCTGACAGATACAGGATTGTTAACAATATTCCGAGTTATAGAGTATAATGCCATTAGAAGTTTCCAACACCAAATATATGAAATTACCTGCAGCTGCAGAGACGAGGTTAACGATACATGTCATTAGTATCACAACATTGATAGAAACCCATCTTCCAGTTTGGCGGTGTTGCTCAGCGATCTCTTTTCGTGGTGAACATTGTGGCACAAAAGTAAGTCCTTGTGTCGAATTTCGGTCAAACGAACGAAATGCACCTTTTGGACAAACTGCAAACATTGGCTAAAGATGAAGGTTGAAATGCTAACCTGCATTATGTTTAAAGGGGTGCATGCGGATTGGCCACTTTATCAGGCGGTGGCAGTCAAGAAATCCCAATCTTTAACGTCCGTTAGGGCCTTATTGGTTTTCAACAAGTAAAAAGCGGAAATCATTGACAAAAACTAATATTTCTAATTAAAGAATTGGGAATGAAACTTCTCTGTCGGATTTGAATGAAAAACGGAACGGGATGAGCAGTTATGGATGATCGAGGTAATAGGTTTTGTGTTTGGTTCAAAATGCAATGGTCGCCCATCCTCTGTCATTGGCGTTTGGGCCCAGATTCCCTCCATATATGTTGCTGTGGGGGGTTGGCCACTCCTCCCGCACAGCGAGTCTGTTTGTATGCACGCTCCACGTATCAAAATCATGGCGAGTTTCATGCGACTTTGTAATCGAGTTTACCCCGCTATATGTCGAGTTTATAGCGCTCTATCCAGTTTGAACTCTTATGTGCCGAGTTTCATTAAATCGTTGTCAAGAATAAATCAGTCCAGCATAAATCATGCCGAGTTTTAAAAAACGGGACATGATTTTTTCCAAAATGTGCAAAACGGACATGATTTTTCTCAACATGAGCAAAAACTCGACATGATTTTTTTCTCAACAGAGCACTCGACATGAGTTTTTTCTCAACATGAGCAAACTCGACATGATTTTTTTTACAAAATACACAAAAAAATCATTGTAAGAGAGGAAAAAATCATGTCGAGATTTGAAATGGGACATGATTATGTCAAACTCACCATATAGAGAGCAAAAATCGATGTATTAGGGCAAACTGGACAGCTAGCGCTGTAATCGACTATAACGCTGCACACTCGACATATGGGGGGGAAAACTCGATACACAGCGAAGTGGGTGAAACTCGACATGCGCGGGAAAACTCGCCTATTGATTTGATAAGTGGAGCGTTCACGGACATGATATGTAACTCACCATATATGAGAGCACAACTCGATGTATTGAGGGCAAACTGGAAGATAACGCTTGGTGTAACTCGACAGTATAACGGCCACACTCGACATATGGCGAGGAAAAAAGGAACGGAAAAACTCGATACACAGAGCGTGAAACTAGACATGCGCGGGAAAAATCGCCATGATTTGATACCCCGTGGAGCGTTGCCATAGTTTTGCATACCAGCATATGCCGGTGTCATATACTATAAACAGGGTCCGCGTGACTACACGGATTGTTATTGTGTCTATTGAGTGCTGTATGCATCATTGGTTTCAGCACCTGTACCCAACTTGTGGCCTCGTCTGCAGGTTCACTGTTTTTATATTTGTAAGTTGCTTTGGTAGCTAGGAAAACTCTCTCATGGGGGATACTCAGTCTTTACACCGGTACCCATTATACTCCTGGGTGGAGGAGGCAAGCAGAGGTAAAATGCCTTGCCAAGTCACCAAACATTGGCTGACCAGCGGGGCTCGAATCACAACCTTTGCTAGAGCAAAGCGACCCGATCCAACTTGCATCACATGTGCCCATTCTTCCGAAGTAGTACAATTTGGGACAGTATGTATGGCCGCCTCATCATTATACATTGGAAATAAAAAGGCTACATCAGAATGGTGCATTTTTTAGTTTTTTAGGGGTTGGGGTTATAATGTCAACTTTATCCTTTAAAGCCGACCCGATTGAAAAAAATCCAAGATGACGCCAGCTAATTTCAATTTAAATTTTAAATCATAATGAGATATTGTTAGGGTTTTCAGGGTTGGGGATTAAGATTCTAATGTATTTTAAAGATATAATGACAACTTCAATAAGCTTTCAAGCGCCATAGTGATCAAATTCCAATATGGCCGTCACCTGGCGGAATTCATGATATTTTTTTAAATCTAAAGATGTTACAATCATGAATGAGTATATCTTTTAAAGTTTTTGTGGATTCAAAAGTTTAATAATGTCATTGCTTTTTGTCAAATTCGTATTTAAGAGGTTTCTAATTGAAAAAAAAAAGTTATACCACATTTATACCATTTCTGTATATGCGAAGATCAACCTTATATTTGAAAGATTAGTCACGCCTGTGAGCGGCCCACTCCAGAAGCTGTTGTAGCAACTGCTGCAATTACGAGCCGAATTTCATCTTGAGAACACGACCGCATTCATTTACATGCGTTCTCCATATTTCTAAAGGGGCATTTCGTGATCCACAGCCTCATTCTCAACGCATACCTCAAGTTGAAATATTTATATCATATGGAAATGCTGACCTCAGTAGATTAAGTGTGCCTAATCTTATGCGCAGATTCCATCTAATATGGAAGAAAATTGGTTATTTTTGGTCCCGTAAACGGACAAACTTCCAACACAGTGGCATTGGGACGCTTTGATACAAAACATTTACTCAAATATCAGAAGCAATATCAAAACGCAATATTTATCTAGGAAGAAAATTTAATTTGTAATTTCTGTCCGTAACTCCAACACCTACATCTCTGCGCTATCTCCACAGTTGAGGTCCCAAAGATATAGCCTACTGAGGCCCCAGCAAGATGCTCCTCTCATTAGGAACAATCCATTGTGTTTAAGGGGGGAAGATTTTCAGCAGTATAATACGAGTTTCCTATTTGATACTTGCTTTGCAATTAAAGAGGAAATGGCATGCTTCTGTAAATTGCGATTTATGAACCAGGGTTGGGTTCTCATGAGTGAGATGGATTCAGGCTTTGCAACATGAGATATACGTGTAGAATGAATTTAGTACATTTGGTAGGTTTACTATAGAGGTCCTCATAAGTGAGAGGGAATATAGGAACGCGGAGGGTCCTCATAGGTGAGATAGGATTAAGGCTTGAAATGCTAATTTTAAAATTGTAGGAATGAAATTACGGACACATTGGTGCGTTACTCCCTGAGGTCACCATTAAGTGAGATGGGATATAGGAACCAGGGTCAACATGAGTGAGATAGGATAAGGTTGGAACATTGAGATATAACTGTTAGAATTAAAATTTAGTACATTTGGTGAGCTTCCTATAGAGGGTCCTCATAATAAAGTGAGATGGGATATAAGAACGGTCTCATGAGTGTGAGATAGGATTAAGGCTTAAACTTCTTTAAATGCTTAATTATAAAATTTTGAATGGAATTAAGGAATTTGGTGAAGTTACTTCTAGAGGGTCAGCCATAAGTGAGAGGATATATAGGAACCAGGGTCCTCATGGGTGAAGATAGCATTAAGGCTTGCAACATGAGATATAATTGTAGAATGAAATTTAGAACATCTGCGTAGGGTTACTATAGAGGTCATAAGTGAGATGGGATTTAGGAACGCGGGGGGTCGGGTCCTCCTATGAGTGAATAGGATTAAGGCTTTTGAAAAATGCTAATTAAAATTGTAGAATGAAATTAAGGACATTTGGTGAGTTACTCTCTGAGGTCCCATAAGTGAGATGGGGATTAGAACCAGGGTAATCATGAGTGAGATACCGCCGCCATTAAGGCTTGGAACACTGAGATTAATGTAGATTGAAATTTAGTACATTTGTTAGTAGAATTAAATAGAGGGTCCTCTAAGGGAGATGGGATTTAGGAACCGGGGTCCTC
>JAMKCH010010718.1:0-28519 GCA_023653785.1 Ophioderma brevispina
GCAAAAAAGTGTTTAGTAACGTGGTGCAAATTAGTGTTTCAGTATTAAACATGTCAAATCTCGAATGCTTGTTTTCAAT
This sequence comes from Ophioderma brevispina, assembly GCA_023653785.1. Lineage (NCBI taxonomy): Eukaryota > Metazoa > Echinodermata > Ophiuroidea > Amphilepidida > Ophiodermatidae > Ophioderma > Ophioderma brevispina. Next base: position 80 of record JAMKCH010010718.1, read on the forward strand.
CGCTAAACACCCAATGTCAACTGCCTAAATGTTTAGAATTTAACTGTTTAGATATAAGGTGTTTAATATAAGATATTAAACCGATATTTTACCATGTTTTAAAAACGTGGTGCAAATCCTGTTGAGAAAGGTGTTTAATTTCTTATCAATGTTTTTTTCTGTATCGTTCCAATTAGGGAAACCACCTGTTTAAAGGGATTAGCAGCGCTAATGGCCCCCCCCCCCCCCCCCCCACCCAACCCCCCCCCCCCCACCCCCCCCCCCCCCACCGAGAGATCGAAAATGTGGAAATGTATGTGTGTAACTTATAAATCGGATAAGTGTGTACAAATTCCCATAAAAAAAAAAAAAAAGGAAGAATACTGCTTTAATTTGAACCAACCACCAATCAGGTAGTGAAAAAAAAATTATTTGAGGAATTTCATAAGCAACGGCTTCTCAATCTGCCTCAAACACTGATTGCGGTTCCACCATTACAGAATCCAAATTCAAAAGGTTTCTGTTTGAGGTCAAACTGTATTGATCATGGTGCCAATATCACGCCGGAAATTTGTATTTCACCGGGAAAGGCTTTTTTGATCTCAGTCGATTTTGATACGCACGTATAGAAAAATTACAGAATCAGATACAAGGTAGTAATATAGACTGGACATTTATAAAGCACCCGACTCCGGTCCGAAGGTCGCTCAACTGCGCTGTTCTTGCCTAATTATTATTACGCGGCATCAGGAAGCGTCACAATCATTTCGCCTTGTCTTTAATCCCACGATTTCAAGCCAACCACTGGCATGTTATGTTCGCATATCCATGCCAGTACCAAATATAAAATATGAATGATTTGATGATTTTTTTCCGATGTTTTACGATTAGCAAATCGCTGCTAATTTCTTTAATTTCTACGATAGCTTTATAAATGTATAAAGATGCCACTCAACATCACTCAAAAACCTTTTAATTTGTGAAAACGCCATGAATAGTACTTAAAAAACCTGAAAAAGCCCCAACCCGGCTGAAAATAACGAAAAATACTAAAACGTGGCATCACAAACCCTGTATTCATGCATGTTTTTCCCTGCAACGTGGCATCTCTGCACATATTGACATATGAATTTTACAGTATCATAATGGCCTTATTGGCAGGAAAAATCGAATTAAATTATATGAAATACCTGTAAAAATCTGATGCAACCACAACCTGTACGCAACCCGGTCTAGTAAGAGGACATCTTTTTGTAGGAACATATTTATAATATCTTATTCCATTTGTCCGTAGACTAACGTCTACCTGACCACTACTGCCACAAGGAATGTGTGAACAATATGAACGGTGCCACTGATTACGAGTTTATGTCGACGGTATTAAATGAAAATCTCAAAGAAATCGGTACTTTCAGTACTTGAATTTTCGACTTTATCTCATGAAATTTGTCCATTGAAGCACCGCGAAAGTTAAAAGAATTAGATATTGTATTCTGACCTACCTGTTTTCATCAGAGAAGAGACGTTTTCCCTGTTGATATTACTTGCTATAGTTATGAGGAATATTTTTTGGTTCAAATTGGGAAAAATCACCGGATCATTTTAATAATTATTGTCTCATTTTCCGTCCAAGTAGCATTTTAGTCTGTTTTATACGAATACTTCAAAGACCTTTTTATTGTTATGAAAAATTCATTCAATGTCAAATGTAACTGCCAACTTTGATGTGTACTGATATAACTGCATACTACAAACATATTAAGAGAATATTTGGCCAATGGGCATGTTTCAACATCCTTGTAACATTTTATTTTATTATACTTCCATTCCGTTTTAATGCTCAGAGTGACCGTTCGCCTACATCGCCCAAATTAAAGATATGAGCACCATAACTCAATACGATTCCCTAAATCTCTAAACCCACTTTTACCCACTTTCAAATTTTGTGCAAAATCCTCCATTTCAGTGGATTTCCATCGCGCCATCCAACCAGCCGTACAGGCCGGAAAGCTTTCAGCAACACCACAACTCTTTGTCCTAGCGGCCATTTCAGGAAAGAGCGTAGCTCTGGACTTGTCATTTTTGACCCATGACTGAGCTAGTTAGATCGGGGGGTACCCTTTATTCAGAACACCCACTACTCAGAAGACCCACTATTCAGAAACCCTTACTCAGAAGGTCCGCTATCAGAATTCTAAAAGTGGGATGGATTTCCTATAAAATGAACCATTATTCAGAAGACCCGCCTACTCAGAAAACCCGTTACTCAGAAGGCCCTTTATTCAGAATATTTTTCTGACTGGCGGACCTTCTGATTAACGAAACCCTTTTGCGAAGGACACCCTCTACCCAGAAAACCGTTTACTCAAAGTACCCACTAATCAGAAACCCACTATCAGAAGGCCCGTATTCAGAATTTTCTGAATAGCGGTGCCTTCTGCGTAAACGGGCTTTCTGAATGCGATCTTTTTAAATTTTTTTTATTCAAGGGCCCCCTATTCGAATTTTAGAGTATCGGGCTTTCTGAGTAACGGGTTTTCTGATCGGGCCATTTTTGTCCATTTATTTAAAATGTCCAATGTCGAATTTTTCTGGTACAGACTATTGAAAAGCAACCTTGCTTTATAATAACACCATCTTTCTTAGTGTTTTGGGCTTTTCTTTGTTTTAGTTTTCCTTTGTTTTGGATCGTTTTATTGCGATTTTTTAAAAAGGTCCAATAATTTTATTTTGCGGAAGTTATTTTCGTCTCTTCCCTCCTCCTCTTCCCCCTTTCTCATTACAATGTTTCTATTTATTTTCACATGCGATTTAAAAGAATGAATTCCCCTGGGCCCTTAGCACGGCGCCATGCAACCCCCCACCCCCCACCACCACTACACCACACCACCCACCCACTCCAGGCATTTAGACCGGCGGCCATGCAAAACCGTAATGAAAATGGTCTCAGAAATCTATTTCATACCAAATTATTAGAATTTTTGAACAGTTGTGTGTGATAGTTGTCTAGTAAACTATACCTGTGAAGGATGCTCGAAAGTGCGATTTGCATAAAATGGCTTTTGTCATTTGGAATCGAATACCTGATTGTAAGGTAACGCGGAATTTGTAAACGCAATTTTTGTCCGTTTATTGTGACGCTGATTGAACCACACCCCGATACCAATAGTGAATAATATTTTTCCCTTCTGATACACGAGTTTTTTCTTGGTAAACATTTTTCTCTTGATAACACTGTTTTTTCTCTCAAAAACGTATTTATCAAGAGAAAAACAGTTTTTCATTTTGAAACACGGTTTATCAAATTTGATAAATAAGTTTTTTTGAAACTATGCTTATCTTCTGATAAACTTAGTTTTTCTAGTTAAATTCAGTTTCCCCTAATAACTCATTAATAAGCAGTTTTTGGTTTGAAAACAAACTATTGTGTTCCCTTGATAAATTAGTTTTATCTAACCACGCCGTAAACTTTTACAAACTAGTTTAGCTAGAAAAACCGTGTATATCTAGATACACTTAGATTATCGAGCCAATTAGAAAAAACTATTTTTCTTCTCTTGATAAATAGCCTCAATCTGGAAAAAACCATTTTATCACGATAGAAAACTGTTTTCTTCTAGAAAAACTTAGTTAAAGAGTGAAAACCTAGCCAAAATGTTTATCTAGAAAGACTTAGGTGTAGCTAGAACAACTTAGTTTATCAAGAGAGGAATACTATATTTATCTTGAGAACACTAATGTTTATTTAGAAAACAGATGGAAGAGCCATGTTTTATCTACGAAAACCCGGGTCATCTAGATAACATGTTTATAGAAGAAAATCTGTGTTTATCTAGAAAAAAATTCGTTTACTAGAAAAAATAGTTTCTATCCTAATGAACTATGTTTATCTATAAACTCGTTTTACCAAGACCGAAAAACTATGTTATTTCGAAACTTATTTATCAGAAAAAAATGTTTATTCTGAGAATTTAGTTTTCTCTTGAGAAATTCAAGTTATCTTGATAAACTATGTTTTCTCTTGATCAACATTTTTTTTCTCTTAATAAACTAGTTCATCTAATTTAAACATAGTGTTGTTTTTTGTATCGCCTGAACTTTGTTTGAATTTGTGACAAGTTTCTGGAGTTCCGTAGGTGAAATGGTGTAAAAACTTGGTGGAAGGACGTGGGTTGAAGAGTTTCTGGACCTGATTTTAGATTTTTGGCTTATTTCGGGTAACTTAAGTATTCAATGAGCTAATTGATTTGCAAATTCAGCGAAATTTGCTATATTTTTGAACGGTACATCGGATACGCAAGATTCCTTCGCTTAATAAAGCCATCATGATGCACATCTTTTCTGCAATTTGAAAGTCGTGATCTATACGGCTTAGGTATACAATGAGCTAATTAATAGGCATATGCTGTATCTCTGAAACAGTACATCTGATATCGGCAAAATTCCATCGCTACATGAAAGGCTACTAGGCCATACATACTTTTGTGTGAATCATAATTATGTCAAAATGAATATGGTCCATTAAAGGGCATTTTGTGATGGAATTGATCTAATATGCAAAGTCCTGTCCTCATGGAAGACTACTATGATATCTTTGTGTGAATTGGTCGAAATTGCATTTGGGGGTGCGGTATTGGGAGGGGGTCCGGATGGACTTTTGGGATGGGACCTGTGGCGTGTTGGGGAGGGGAAGGTGGGGTTTTTGGGGGAGGGGGCTGGGTGGGGTGTTGGAGAGGGGGCCGAGTTGGGTGTTGGGGCTGCCAGGTGGGTGTCTGGGAGTGGGACGGGCCGGGAGTTGGGTATGTGAGGTGTTGGGGAGGGGATTGTTGGGGTGGGTGGGTGTTGGTAGGGCTGGGTGACGAGGAGGATTAGGCCACGAAATATTGTATTTGTTATGATTGACCAAACGCTAGCTCTTTTTAACTGATTGGACTCAAACTCCCAAATATTTTTGTGGAACAAAATCAAAATTAAAACGTATCAATTTTCTAGCATTCCTATACGTAAAAGTACTTTCAATTGGTGAGTACGGTAAATAATAACTTATTCATATCATTTTCTCATGTTGAAAGCTTCAGAGTTTGTTCAGTTTGGTGTTCGGAATTTTTTCAGTGGCTTTTCTTTGGTAATATTTTCTCGTGAAAAAAGGACATATTTTATACATTATGGCCCTTAATTTATCCGTATCGTGAAATCGAATTTCTATTATAGTGATTGGGTAAATCATACAGCCTCTCAAACGAATGGAATCGTCGACCACGCCCCCAAAAACTTTTAATGAACTGACAGGAATAAAAATCCTACTATAGTAGTTCGAATATCAACAGGAATACTTTTCCCATATCTGAAAGGTAACAAAATCATAACTTGAAGAACGAATGGTTTCTTGCACGCCAGTGCAAAATCTATTGTGATTTACAATACTTCTGTGAAAGAACTCTAAGAAAGGTTGACCATGCCATTTTGCGCCATTTTTGCAAAAGGCAGCCACTTTGGATTTTCAAGTTGTTCCAACATTCTAATCCATAAGTAGGACAATGCAAGAGCTATTACCTCCGCAAAATCATCAAAATCTATTCGGAATCTTGCCAAGAGCCTACGAAGGTCCGAATTTGTATTTTATAGCGCCCTCTATATGCTATTTCCCATAGAAAGACGTGTAAACTAGATTTTTATGCAAATCATATTTGCCTGAATGAAATTTCATCAAATTACAGAAAGAATGTATTTAGTGGCATAAATATCCAAATTAGTTGACAAAAGTGTATCGCCGTTGTTATTTTTTGTTTTATTCTCGTTTTGTTATAATAAAGACGACTTTCACAGCTGTGATATGTGACACTAAAATAGAAGAATAGGCCAGTAAAATTTATTATGAATTTTTGACCCCCAAAATGGGATCACCCCCCCGGAAAGGCCACGTTGGGCCCTTGTTTCATTTAATGGTGTCCGGGGAAAAAATTTTCGTGTTCCTCGGAAACTATACCCTGGACTCAACTTCAAACATATAGTGAACACCATTTCCCACTGGTTGAGTGTCCTTTGAGCTACGAGTGTCTCTGATAAATCTAAAGTTTACCAAATGAAAAACTAAAGTTTTTTAAGAGAAAGCTGAATTACGTTTACCTTGCCATACAAAACACATCCGCGAATGTGTCGCAAAACGATTTTAGGTAATCGATTCGACATCCTTTGCGCACATTTTAGCGTCAAACAATCGCCCAGCCACAACCTTACGCGTGGGGGGGGGGGGGGTAGGGTAAACCGCCAAATTTTGAGGGAGTCAGAGGGTTGGTTACACCTCCAGTACTTTAATGCTACTTTTCATTTAAATGTTTTTTTCGGTTCATTTTAACCTAAAATCCGGTAAAAACGTTTGGGGTTTGTGTGATTTTGACACAATTAGAAATTGTACTATACTTAAATTTTGCGAGGGCGTCGGGTATAGAAAGACATGCGCTGGAATGTTTGGTACTTATTTTGGTAGCGATGGACACTGATCACGTTCAAGTGGAGGTTCGGCATGGAAAATTTATTGGTTCCCCCCCCCCCCCCCCATTAACAGTGTTACATAAATTACCTGGTTGGACGAGAGTTAAATGAAAATGCAGCATGCATTATTGATGACCATGTCCTCGATATTTCAAAAGAGAGACGTGCTAATAGAAATTATTCTGACTGATGGACCCCTTTCTTTAAGTTTTTCTGACTGACTTAGAAAACCCATTCCTCAGAAGGCCCGTTATTTCAAAAATATCCCGAGTTTGTCAGAAAATCTTCTGACTGACGGGTCTTCTGAATACGCGGGCCGTTTTAAGACATCAACATCTCCACTAATCCATTCTGAATAGCGGGCCTGCTGAGTAACGGGTTTTTCTGAGTGACCAGAAGGCCCATTAAATCAGAAAACCCGTCGTCAGAACAACATCTGAGGCGGGTCTTTTATAAAATACAACAAAAAGCCCACTATTAAGAAATCCCTTTATTCAGAAGGCCCGCTATTCAGAAAATTCTGAATAGCGGCCTTCTGAGTGTGGATTTTCTGAATAGTGGGTCTTCCGAGTAATAGGTCTTTTGATAGCGACCTGCACACAGTTTAGATCTAGGGAGATTTGTCTCTAATTTACCAGAATGGCAAAACTCCGTATCTCAAAAATCGGCCTTTGAGATATTACCTTTAAAGTTTTACCCGTTTGCATTTTCCTTATACATTAACATTAGTTGAATTGAATAATTTAATATATACCATATCATTTTCTGTATATCCATCAATTTTGAGGGTTAATGATTAAACGCTTTCAGAATTACAACGCAATTTTGTCAATTACGTAGTTTTGCCATAAAATTTAGGAACAAGGCAGTTAGCAATAACCTGCTATATTTCAATGGCTTGAAACACAAAATATAGTTTACAAATGAAATAAATTCTTGAATTGTTTTTACAAACCTTTTTAGGTCTTGATCTTACCTTTTGTAGTTTGGATCTGGCATCTGTATTCCATTCCTTTGTATAGGCAAAGACCGGTGTAGAATGTGTCGGCGTACTCATAGTCCGGGAACCAATGGTGAACAAATAGGGCAAATCGAGCAGTTGACTCTTTAACGCAACGTTATTTCACGCTTTATTCCGTATATCGTCTATGGAGCCCCGGCCTATGAATCCCACCGGACTATCTCCTGCTTTTCAACACCGGCCTCACGATCTTTTATGGCAAAACTACTTATCTCTGAGTACTTTAGTTTTGCCATGAAATATAAAGGCGATTTTGAGAGAAATGACACGTGACTCAGAGAAGAATGGTAAAAAGCAACCGAGTTATGAGTGCCTATCTCGGAGGACATATTCTGCATGTAATACTTTGTTAAATGAAAGGCAGCGCCCCCAAATTGTCCAAAATACTTTATCTCAAAAAGTCAAAATTCGGAGTTACGATACGTTTCTGCCATAAAAGGGCTGCGGGTCATTTTGGCGGTCTTTCGCTGCGTGGCCAATAGAGGCCACTTCTCACTGCGTGGAACGGCTTTTACGGTATGACCAAATAAGCGGTCCGCTCTGGACTTTTTGAAATGTCTACATACGTGGCCTGCTTGTGACTGTCACGGCAGGGCTACGGCATGTAACGCGTAGCTTTTGACCAAAAACTACCGGTAATCTACTCCAGAACTAGAAATCACTAAGTTACCTTTTCAAGTGGCCGGGCCACGGCAGCAAAATTTAGCCGGCGCAACGGAAAATCAACCTATTTAGTGGTCGGAGACTACCCGTAGGGTCCGCAAGAAAATGTTGGCCCTCTCTTCGTTTTCCGGGAAACCTATGTAGGCTAAGGTTTGAAGGGTTTAATTCGCGATGTTTTAGAGAGTGCGTATCATGCCCGTTTTCTGACAGCAACTCGCAACAGTGAGTTGAGGTTAAGTACTTGGTCCTCGCTAATGAAATTGCTCTAAGGACACATGCCGTAGCCCCGGCTTGGTGACTTTCACGAATAGTTGGGTTCATATCTAGCGCGACTTTCTGCTGACGAAGGAAGCGGTGCGCTCTTGACTTAGTTCATTTTTTGAAAAGTCTACAATGCCGTTGGCCCGGCTAGGTGACTTTTCACCGAAAGATCTAGGGCGCCTTTCCGCTGAGCAATGAGCGGTCGCTCTGGTTTAACAAGCATTCAGATATTTTGACCATCAAATATAACGAACAAATGTGAAACCACCAATCACAGAACATCTAGTGATGGCAGTAGGAGATTGACCTTTTTAAACCATTTTTTTCATTTTTAACAGATAACTCAAACCCAATGGTCGTAGGGGGTACACAAACATACTTTCGGAATCCTTTGATAGATGACACTGTGGCATACATGTTCAAACATGATCGGGGCATTTAAAAAATTTGACCCCTGTGTTAACTTAAATTAGCCCCTATTGACAAGTGATACCAGATCCGGACCAAAACCAAGGTTATTAAAAAAACCTTTTTGTAGTGAGGGGGGGGGGCGAACTCCCTTAAATAAGGCCCCTGTGTTTACTTCTCTCCTGCCTCTACTAGGTTGTCATGAAATGATGTCACAATGTTTCATCAACGTGGGAAAGTAGAATACAGTCATTTTAAGCTTACGTAATACTCAAAAGGCAACAACCGTACTTGTTGAGGTCGGTTTGTGTACATCTACAATTATTACAGAGTCCCTTTGTAACAAGAATTTTAATAAAAAATTGGGTATATACAGTTGTTTAAAGGCTGTACAAACGGTGAGTGAAATTTCTGGCAAAAAAAGTAGCCCAAAAAAATCAATACAAGCTATGGTTTTGGGTAATACATGTTGAAAAAAAAAAAAAAATCTTTCTATTTGTTGTGTGAAATATAGTATAAGTTCTCCCAAAATGTAGCTTAATCAAATGTTTAAATGTATTTTCTATTTGGGCTACTAATAAGTAAGAATTGAAAACAGCGAATTTTCATTGCATTTTCCTTCCTAAATTCACAACGCCATTTTTTTAAGTTGGGGGTTTTTTTCATTTATAATTTTAGGCGCATTTTCTGCATTTTCCCATGTTCATGCGGGTATCTTTTTAAACTCAGTAAATTAAATATGGGGGGCAAAATAATTTAGGATTTTTTAAATCACCAAACAAATTTAAAAGTTGAAATCCCCACCTTGTCAATTATGACTTTTGGCATACTTTGAAACAATTCTGGCCCACGGGGTGGACGGATTTCCTATCAACATTTTTTTTATTGAATTCTAACAAATATTTAAGCTCTCATTTTTATCTTATTGCCCTATTTATTTTCTTTGCTAGGTGCTAGTAATGCTTTTTAAATGCATAATAATGTACTGTCCACAACCATCAAAACAAGTTATGCTTAATATAATAGGCTATCACATATGGACTCATAACCAACCTATATAAACCCCTCGTTTATGGCAACATCGTTTCAGCTCTTTCCTACACAAGGGGGGGGGAAACACCTCTGGCATGTGCAGTAGCAAAGGAGCTCTTGAAATCTGTCTTTCTCTTCTAGATAAAGGGCAAAAGTAGATGCTGCAGATAGACAGTAAATTAATTAACTTTCGAAAAAGAGCCTTCGTTACCATGCACTATTGATTAGGGGCGGGTAGGGGGCGGGGTTTCCCAAAAACCAACATTTTGGTTTTTTTTCCACGATATCCTTCTAACAGATTTAGGAGGGCTTTGATTTTAACTAATTGCCCGTTTCTTTTCTCTTTTTTTGGTACGTTTAATATAATAGCCGATCACAGATGAGCGGGAAAACCAACAAAGGGTAAACCGACTCATTTTTAAAAACAACCAGCCAAATGGTATCTTCAGACAAATCTGTGTGTCCCGTCAAATAGAGTTGAAAAAGAACAACATCTGTAAAGCTAAAGAAGAAATGCTGATGTTCAAATATGAGACACACCTTCATTTCACAAATCAGGCGCACTTTATATGATACCATTTGAGTACAGCACTTTATATCATAGCATTTGAATCTTAGTATATCGTCATTTGAAATCCTATCTAATCCTATCTAACGGCCGCAGCCGAGATGCTGTTCACCATGTAGCGCCAAATGTCAGTGTTTGTCATTAAGTTGGGGATGTCAGATGGATCCTGCTGAATGTAGTTAAGGGGCGACGACCCCTGTTTTGGCACGGTAACTTCCAACATATGACGTCTACTTCTTGATCAATCGCACGATGACAGTGACCGGCAAATCGTGCACGGCGTTGGGCAACAGAAGATGAAATTGGAGGGATATCTCCATATATCTGTGCTTTGGTCTTGTGCTCACGCCAGGATATGTTTTGTACTCGCATAAGAAGCTTGGTGTAGGTGTCATTCAGTCTATCATGTAGCTCTTTCTTCATGGTCCAGGTCTCAGATCTATATAACAGGATACTCTCTACACAGGTTCTAAAGAATTTCAGCTTGGTTGAATTGGAGATACCAGATTGCCATAAGTGGTGAAGTTTATTGCAGGCATTCCAAGCTTGTCCTCTGCGTGACAGGAATTCTTTCTTGCAGTCGGCAACATAGGACCCTAGATACTTGAAGTCCTGACCTCTTTGAGTTGGCTACCACCTGTTGTGCAGACAGGTTGATGATCATCTTCCTCATTGACAGTCATATATTCAGTCTTCTTGGCATTTAGATGTAGGCCGACTTTGTCTGCATCTTTCTCAAGTGATGTTAGTAGATCTTGTGCACAACATATCAGATCAGCTGTTAGAGCTAGATCATCTGCGTAGTCGAGTCAAGGTCTGTGAGATGCTGACTTTGGTGACGTCTAGAACGCTTGGGTTTGATGGTGAGTCCTTTGTCGTTCATGGTGCCAAGACTCTGTCTGAGGATGTAATCAACCGCGACTACAAAGAGATATAGGGAGCAACAGTATCTCCTTGGAGGATTCCAGTAGTTGTTAGGAACTCCTTTGTGGGCCCATCCATGGTCTGCACAAAGCTATATGGGTCTTCTTCTTATCGTGTCCAAACACTGTGGTTCTCAAATATGATCCAGCCAGAGATGGGTACAACGTCTGGCTGCTTCACTTAATTCCGCAAGGTCCTTATTTGTGCATTGTTGCTCCAGCAGTGGGCAGACCAAGAGGTGTTCCATTGTCTGTGGTGCTGTTCCACAACCACAGGTAGTATCCTGATCTGCTTCCAGATAGCCCCACTTCTGCAAGGAAACCTTAGATCGGCAAGTTCTGGTTCTTAGTCTGTTGAAGCTATATGGGTTATCATACCTGATGGCAATTGCCTTGACAGTCTCATCTCATTTAAAAGCAAAAGGTCATATCTGCATTTTTGCCATTTTGTAGGAGAAGCATTTGTATCTTCAAATTTCGTTTATTTTCCTTGTTTTTATAGTCTTCTTTCTTTCATAAAAAATGATTTAAGACTTAGGGGAAAGTTTAAATGGTGAATTGCTAATTGTACTTTCAAAATCGAAATTTCTTCCAAATGTCAGTTAAGACTTTGTAGCATTCACGTGACGATAGGAATATCCAAGGAAGAGTTAAAGTAGCTCATTACTTGTACCTTAACCCTAAATCCCTTAACCCTAACCCTGGCACGTCTCTGAATTTCATTAAGTTTTGATAGTAGAATAACAGACTAAAATAATAATAATAAACCAATATCATACATGTATAAGCTTCCGTTATGGATACTATTAAAAAATTCTCTGTTGAAAACATTTACAAAATAATAAAATAAATATAAAATAAATACTAAGAAGTAACTAACATGTATTCCGCTATAGATGTTACCAAATTGGATGCCAATAAGTAAACAAAACAATGAATAATAACATGCCATTCTTCCGTTTCTAATAGGCCCTCACATCACAAAAAATTGTTTGCAAGTATTTACAACAAAAATAGAAAAACAAACACATTATAACTAAGAGCGAATAGACCAGTTAACATCCTCGTCCCTCTTTTTTTGCCTGTGAATCCATGCTGCGATCGTTATGGCCCATAGTATTAAAACTCTAAACCGATTACCAAGCTTCAATTACCCCAGTGTTAACAGTCAGGCCGACCTATTTCAAGATCCCAGGCCTAACATGTTTTACAAACATATGCTGTTAACTGGTCTATAAGATGAAACTGTCAGAAGTGTAATGACTTATTCCGTTGCAGAACACATTAGAATAAGTTTAAATTAAATCCGAAGAATTTTTGCAATGCCCATTCTTCCGTTACCGATAAGTTAGAAAATACCATAATTGAATGAAAGCCCTGGCCGCATTCATTCACATGAGCCTTTTCATTTGCCTGACGCGTCTTAGTTAGGACACTTAAAATGGGCTTGGCAAAGACACTTCACATGTCATCAATTTTGAGACAATTTATTATAGACCACAAAGTCCTGTTCTCATTGCAGACTCATGTTCAAATGTCACGTGTCTTTTCAAGACACTAATTTACTTGTCATGTTTTTATGTTCAAGACACTTCAGTTTTTTAAGACGTGTCTTTGTCATCCAATCTGGGACGCGTTCTTGCTTGACTACGTGTCTATGTGTCTTACAATATGTTTTTTATTGGTTCTATTTTCTTCATTTCTATTGTTGAAGACAGGTCAATTGCCAAGACGTGTCTTACATATTTGACGGCAAGACAACCACTTTTACAGTGTAGCCCGTCTTCATTTACCTGACCCGTTTTTATTTACCTCACATTACCCCATTTAGCTCAACCATCTTCATTTACCACACGTGTCTTCCTTTAGCTCACTAATCTTCCATTTACCCCAACGTATAATTCATTTACCTAACCGTTTTTTCATTTTCCTGACGGTATCCATTTAAGCTCATCCCATCTTCATTTTTAATATACACGTGCCTTCCTTTACCTCAGCTGGGTCTTCATTTAACCCGCGTGTATTCATTTATTAACCGTTTTCATTTCGATGCGTGTTTTGGTAAGACTACCTTATGTTTTCGAATCCTAATAAGACCTGCCATACGCCTTGTACAACTATCTTTAAGGTATCCTCATTGCTCGTACGGCATATATTAAGCTTTATATACCAATGGAAAGCTTTATGACTTCAGAATGCCAAAAATATATCTTTTCCTCAAAAAATAAAAAAAAAAATTCCCCCCGCATACTATCGGCCCGCTATAATCCAAAAACTAACCCTATAGTTCGTTGCGATTTGTTTACCTCCCACAATAACGCTTAGGCTTCCCTGCTTTGACCTTTGCAAATCAAAAAAAAAAAAAACAAAAAAAAAAATCGTGGACGTAGGCATTGCACAGTTCCTTGTTGCACATGCATCTTCCAATGGAAAAGTACCCGCAAATCGGCTCGCTCTCTCCTATTTTGAATGTTCGCCAATAAAGCGATAAATGTTGGTTGACTAGGTTCCTTGATCTCTGTAGATTGGTACTTATAATTCCCGGCTTCATAAAGTGTGCAAAAAAATGTGAAAAACATCGACTTGAATCTCATCGCTTACGATTATCGTGAGTAGCGAGCAGAGCACGGCCGCTGTTTGTTACACAAGTGTGAGATTTTGACCACCACTCATGCTCCGGAGCATGAAAATAAATAACTGCCCTTTGAGGTATAGTGAGTGAGACCTGCCCCTGGAGCATGGGTGGTTGGTCCATACATAATCCATACATAGATTTGTAAAGGGCCTATTCATAAAGCTCTAGGCGCTATGAACATACTACTACCAAAGGCAGGTCAAAAGGGGGAAAGGTATACCCAAGCCAAGAATAAAAATTAATGTGTATATAATAGATTTGGATGTTTTTCTGAAAAAACTACAGTGAGGGTGCTTTCCCTTATATCACGAGGTAATGAGTTCCAATACGCCAAAACACCGCGTTGCTAAAAGACAACGTCCTCTTCCGTTGATTTACTTTACACCCTCTTTTGCTAACCGCTGGAATTGCATGAGGTATAGGCCGCTATCGGAGAGTAACGTAAAATTTTAATCTACTTTTTCATAACCGGTAACAGTCACTCACTAATGGTTATTGACTTTTTTTTATAAATTCACTGTTGGCTTTTGCTAATTGGGTTTCCATGTAAAAGTTTTGCTCATCGAGCGTACTGCGGTAATTAATTTAACTAGCGACAATTTTTGTTACCATAACAAATTGCGCAATACCTGTGAAGCAGAGAATTCAGTATGTATAAAAGCCACGAACCGCCTTCTCTGTGGGATAGAGCCCATCAAATCTACCAGATACTTTCAAACAGATAGTTTAGCTTATCTGTAATTGCTCATAATTCCTGATTTAGGTCACATGGTTCGGACCTGATCATTTATTGCATATCCGCAATTTTGATTTTTGACCTACTTTCTTATTTTTTCAGCTATATAAATTCAAATTTTTCTTCATTTTTTGAGTCTTAAATTACATCCATATCCATTTATCTTTCATATAAAACTGTCATGTCTTGTCTTCCACTTAATTTTCCTTCTGCTGACTATTTTTGTGAGCACCTGAAACAATAGTTACATCACACGGCCGCCATTGGATTTTTTCAGCCCATTTTCAATTAATTTGCAAGTTTTGTTGCCAATTTTTGAAACCATGGACAATTTTTTTTTTCTTCAAATTTTTCAGACCCCACAAGTAATTATCTGACAATTATCTTGCCATATATACAAAGTTAAATTCTTGTTTTCGACTTAGTTATATTTTTTTGAATGAATGATCGAGCCTTCTATGTACACAAACCTGTGAGAATTTTAGAGAAAACAATGGTAAGTCTTCGAAAGCGCAGAAGAAAGCGATACCAGTGAATGGGATTTTGTTTGCTTGCCTAGACGATTACACAATCGGTGACGTCACCACCTCACAGAGCCCAAGTCAATAATATTGACTTTCGCTGAAGTGGTATTGCTTGAAAGACGATTTTCATTTTGGCTCTTGTATCCAAATCGTGAGTTGCATAAATATGACACCGTTACATATAAAATCACGATAACGTAAGTTTTCCATTGGTGTATAGCTTAATATATGCCGTCAGAGCAACGAGGATCACCTTTAAGCTGTTTTAGGAACTAACTCATATGCTCTACTGGTATACGCATTTTAAACACTACCTTTTATTTTTCAAACTACCTCTTAAGCATTTTTACACTACTAAACGCATTTTATGCAATACTTCCTACATTCCTTACATTTTTTTTATTTTGCATGTTAAGCATTAATTACCCTTTTTGACCCAATCGGCCGCCCGTATGGGAAGCCTCTTTGGCGTGACTAATGGAGGTACAGTAGTCGCCAGTATAATGTGAAATCAGTCAGGATCCAGTGAAGATAGTGTAAATCATGTGAAAATTTTACAATTGGGTGCCAGCGGTGAGGGTGACTTCATAATGAACATGATCAGCATTGGTGTGGGTGACAAAATGTTATAGCCTGGGAGCTAGCAAACGTGTAACATATCTCAAGTACAAAAGGTTTGAGTGTTTAAATATGTTGCGGGCCTGACTGGGACCCCTGAAACGTGATTCCTAAATGCTGCAAATGGTGCCTTACGGAGAGCGGGCCAAGACAAAGTTTATACAGGATCAAATTTTTAAATTGATCCAATTATGTTGTCAAGTATACTACATTATATGTCTAACCATAAGGATTCAGAAAAGGTATAGTTTGTAATGTCTACAGCCCTAAAGTTTCAGAGTTATAGGCTAAAAACAGCAACAATCAATAAAAAAGGTCACTTTCAGTTGTACAGGGGTTAAATTTTAAAGTTGCTCCGATTTGGATACAAAATGGCGGAAATTGTTGGTGGAGATCATATGATTAAAATAAGGAATAGTTTTGAGTGTCTCAAATCCTTAGTTACCAAAATGATTGCACTTGCAAAATAATAAATAACAGACACTACAAATTATAAATAAGAGCTAATAAAATGAAAACTGACAAGAAGTATACTCTCATTTATTGCGTTGCAGAACACATTAGAATAAGTTCAAAACTATGAGATAAAAAATAAAAATCCGACAAGGCAGGTTTTAAAATGTCATTATTCCGTTGATACCGACATCGTTAGAAGAAAATACAATATCTGAAAGCGGACAGTATACATTCACCCTGAGCCTTTTCATTTACCTATTGATTATAGTAGGATTCAATCCATGTGCACCAGAGGAAACGTGTGAAACAGGTCGATAATGGGAGAGGAGGCAGAAATATGTGGCCCGATTCACATGTTCCATGAACGAACAACTCTGGCTGTCGTGTCCACATAGCGAGTGCAGAGGACGTTTGTGTTCCTTCGTATCATAGTGCACTCATCTACGGTATGCACTAGGACAAAAATTGCTTACAGAAGGTTTTCTTGTTGCAGAATAGCTTGTATAACCCCTCCCGAAACAACAAATCACAAAAGGTAGAAAAAGGGAAGCATGGCAATACATGTAATTGATAAAAACCTAACTTGGAAACAGTATTCTTGACTTTTCTGCTTTTTAAAAATTATATTAAAAAGGGGACGACCCCATTTTAATTTAAGTAAATACAGTTTTATCTTGATAGAATGGTCTTCACCCATACACCCCACCTGTAGAGGAGTTTTGCTCTGATATTTAAACTCGTTTTCATGGAGAACTAAAAATATGATTTTCCTTACCTCCATCTGTAAAATTAATATCGGTCGACCAAAAATGAGGGGTACATTTTTGCTATAACTTCCAAACCAAATATCCTTTTAGCCCTCATAAGATTCAGAGGGTAAATGAGTAAAATAGGAGCTTTCTTCAAATACAAAAATATTGACCACTTACGGTAAAATCCGTGGAGTATGGGACGTGCTATTAGCGACAAGGACAGGGCCCCCCTTTAAACTCTTTAGTGTTCCTAAGTCAAATAGGACCCGAGTACTTTGAAGGTATAACCTTGTGAGTTGGGTACCGTGTTGTAGTGCAGATAGGTTGATGATTCTTGTCATCAATCGGGGGGGGACCGGGGTCATGTATCCATTCCGTCTTCTTGGCATCTAGATGTAGGCTGACTTTTTCTGCAGCATTCTCAAATGATGCTTTGTAGTGATCTTGTGCGAATATCGCTATCCCCGTGTTATGAGATGCGTATCAAGGTCTGTGAGATGCTGACTTTGGTGACATCTAGAATGCTGCTATTTACCTATTACCCAGAAAATGACCCCCCTTTTTAAACTTTTCACATACTAATTGACCCCCGTTGTCTTTTTCGTGTATCCACTTTATCACAAGTTTGCATAAAATTATCCACTTTTTAAAAAAAAATTTCAACACTCAAATCAAAAGTTCCACAGCTCATGCATAGTTTTAACCCAATTGTAAATTTCATGGCAGCAATTTGAAATTCATGGCCAAATTGCAATTGGAAATCTGGAAAAGAGGCACTTCCATATTTTAACTTAAGGATTTTAACGTCATGGCCCCCTTCTTAAAGTTTCAGACTGGATGACCCCATATTATTCAGTGGTGTGTACCGACATGGCTTGTATACATTTTTCTGAAAGGACCCGGGACAGGATCCTATTTTTCACCTTGCCGAGGCACAAAGGCCTATACCCATCACTTTGCATAGGGATGCCCCGACACTAGTGAAACCCCATTTGTTTGAATAAATACTCCTCTGATAATATTTGTAAATAAACGATCTCCCCACCCTGATTGCAGTCTGACAAAGCATCTGAATGCAAAATTAATTTTGGCGGAAAGACTGTGGCCATCTTGAATAATGACCACCACGTTCCACTTTAATATATCAATTGCAAGGGCACATTACCTTGCAGGCTTAGCCATGCAAAACATGTTCAATACTAAAAGAAAAAATGGAAAAAACTCCCTAACCATGGCATTTATGAGTTATATACATTTGTCGAAAAATGGAGTAATATAAATGCAAATTAGCATTGTCTTGCCAGGCTTCCATTTTTCTACCTTTTGATATGTTGTTTGGGAGAGCTTTTACTGATAGTTACAGCAAAAGAAAACCTCTTCGCAATTTTGTCCAGGTGTACCTTGTTCTCTTTCTAGGATTGAGGACTACCAAAGCACTGGCGATCCAAAAAGTCAATAACATTAAACTCACTGTTGCATTGAAAACCATTGAAAGCAAAAACTCAGTCCGAATGTATTGAGAGTGTCTATAATAGATTTCAAAATAAGTGAGACCTCATTAAAAGTTTTAGGTCTGTCCATTCACCGTTGAGATGGTAGAGGAAATTATTTTAACGGACCACAGGTAAAAAAGTTAATGGTACTCATAAAATATATAGTATGTAGCTTTAATACATGTGCCTAAAATACAATTAGTTATTTCACATCTAATGGTGTTTCAGATTCAGATTCAGGATTTAGAATAAATTCAAGTAACAGGTAACTTTGACACTCAAAATACCATTCGTTTCACGCATTGGAGAAAAGGTATTCTTATATCGCGCAATGCACACAGAACACAAACCTAAGTTTTATTTGGTCATCAAAAAAGGACCAAAACTCTGTATGAGAGATTAGCGCAAAATGGATTTGGCATCCTGGCCAACAATGTCATACGTCCTTAATCATTAACAGACATTTGTATAAATGAATACACGTTTCCAGTAAGCCGTCCTGTACAGGAACTTTGTACAATGGTCACAATATGTTTTGAATGGCAACAAAGGCCTAGTCTCCGCATGGCAGTGGTTTGAACCCCATATCAATATCATTACCGCCGATATGCAAGGAGTCTCACGTAATTTTTTTTTGAATATACTATAGTAGCATACATGCGTTTACTGAATTGTTTAATGAAGATATGAATTGATTTTTCTTTGCTATCGACCTATTATTTTACCAATAGATCTCAGCGTGGAATTTTTTACTCTTCACACATGCAATCCCATCAGTCAATGCCAATACCTAGGTAGGTAACACTATTGGTTGAATCTACTATAGTGACCCGTCTTTATTTTATAATACCACACGCTGTATTCAATCAAAGTTTACTGGACTCTGTCATTCATGTACATGACTCGGTTTTCATTTACCTGAAGTGTTTCATAGCTGTCCGTCTCATTTACCACACGCTTATTCTTTACCGGGGGCCACTCAAATATAAAAGGGATATTTGTGAATCGTTCGGTGTGGAAAAAGGCACCTGAAAAAAATAGGGGTCTTTGGGTGAGAGCAGCCCCAAATTGCCCAAAACTAGGGGCTTTATTTATGCAGTGACAAATTTGCAAAATTTTCGAAAAAAATGGGGTCTTTTGGGTGGGTTTTTGCAAAATGTTCTAAAAAAATAGAGGTTTTGGTGAAATATTAAAATTTTCCCAAAATAGGGGGGTCTTGGGTGACAGTGGCAAAAATTTCCAAAGATGGGGGTCTTTGTGTGAAAATTAAAAAAAAAACATGGGGTCTTGGGTGACAACGATGCTTGAACAACCTGATTTAACAGCCCTACATACGCGTGGCTTCCAAGAGGGGAAGTGCCCACCCCGAAGATTCATTAAAAACCTCCGTTGTCTTAGTTTACCCAACTGTATTCATTTACATGCCCGACTCATTTATAAGGGTTGTCCCAAAAAAGTGGTTTGGCACGCAGATAAACTACTTTCTCCAAAATGCTGAAGTTGTGAATTTAAGTTTCGTGGAGGATAATAATTATACTCTTGTATAAACTATGCAAATCCCACGATAATCCGCCCATGCAAGCCCAGAATATAAACGAGTTTAAAGACCCTCTGTTTTCATCCATTCCAATGGGATTTACACAGGAGTGATGTCGGTATGTATCAGATGATTTGTGGTTCCATGTGTGCATTGACAAAATGGATAACCTAAGAACATGAAGGTGAATGCTACTAAATTACTGCAGTGCTTGGATCTGAAACAAATATCTTACATGATATCTCATAATCATAACTTTTAAGCTGGCCAACTATTCTAAAGGGTTACATGTTGTGATGTTTTTCCCGTTTACCTAACGGACGGAGAACCACAATTTACCACACTTAGGTAGTGAAGAAAAGAAGAAACCGATAAACACAATTACATGGGCGGAGCCTTGTCCGTCGCATTAGAGGCCTTGTAAATTAGCAAGCCGACCTTCTTGTACCTTTCATCACCTTTATTTAACATACATTCATGACTATCTTTTCCTTTACATCCACTCCCTCCGACCTCCAGACAAACAAAGACTGACTTTAAATTCTGCAACTCAATATCCAAAGATATTATATTGACCAATCAGTGACTAGCCTTTGCACTGCATGCATAAAACACCACATCACATGTCCTAGCACAGTGCCTTTATAAAGCCTACCCTATTAAAGCCTTCACAGGAACATGGGTCATGCACAACAAGGCGTGTTCTCACCACACTCCAGGCGTTTAACTCAATGCACTACCCCATATTGGTAGGCACATTTTTACTATGCAACATGAGAGATCAAAAGTAACATTTGTTAATTCAAATTTTTCAACAATATTTATCGGCCCAAATACATTTTCCACATTATATACACCTAACAATGAATGCCTCCCCGATAAGACTGTGCAGTCTGCTAAATAACTGAAAAGCCGTGTAGGCCATCTCAACATATCAATATACCTATGAAAATAAATAAATTAAGAATTCCTGGTCATTATAGTGCAAATGACAAGTCCTTCATATTTTATAATAACCAGAGTCAATTCAAGTCCATACATCCATACGGAAAATGAAGATCACCTCTCATATTGCATTTATGACCTAGTGGCAACCTGTATACTTCCGCTGTAATGTGTCAATACGAGATCATGTCAATTTGAAGAATGAACTTGTCCAATAACAGGTAGAAATTTCAACAGAAACGTTTTTCACATAAATATAAATCTTCCCAGAATTCACCTTTAGTCGTTTAGGGTTTTGTGACCTGACAGGCCAATTAACAATTAAACATTCCATCTACATTACAAGTCCCATGACTTAGAATATAAAATAATTTTGTTCCCACCCACATTTATGTACATAAGTCCATCACAGATGCATGAATCTTACTGCTTCCCTAACAACCTTAGACTTAGCAACATATATCATTATAAGTTGTGGATACAATACAATATATTTGTTACACTCACTGCCTAATGTACAACCAAGAACATTATTTGAACACTATAACAAACTTTGCTCTACTGAGCCCATCTGCATTACCATTTGCTAGCCCTTTACTGTACTCGATTCGACATCAAATGTGAACTTCTGAAGTAACAAGAACCATCTCATCAAACGTTTATTTGTACACTTGGTACTAGCTAGCCACTTCAGTGCCTGATTATCTTTCCTGATTGGAAATGATAGCCTATCAAGTAGTATTCTAATTTCTGAACTGCCCCAACAATTGCCACATTCCTTTCAGGACACTGTATCGTTCTTCGGCTGCCGATATTTTCCTGCTTAAGAACAATAGGATGTGCTGTCCTTCACTGTCAATTGACTAGCACGCGCCAATGCAACATTTGAGGCGTCTTCTGTACATAATTGCCTATCAAATCCGGTGGTGCCAGAATAGGTGTGTTGGTCAAACACGCTTTGAGCATCTGAAATGCATTCTCACATTCGGGATTCCATACCACATTGTTTGGAAAAACGTTTTCTTGGTCAGATCAGTCAGCGTTTTGCAATTGCTGCGTAGTTCCTAAGGAAGTTCCTATAATAGCCCGTAAGGCTTAGAAATTCCTCACATTTTCTTATGTGATGGGACGAGGAAATTACTAACCCCTCAATGTTGTCATGCTCGGCGTAAGCTTGCTTTCAATCACATGACTCCACGTATTCCACTTGCTTTGGCAACTTTGCACTTCGCCGGTTTTACAGTAAGTCCTGCTTCCGAAAGTAACTGAATACACATTGCAAGTACAATGCAAGTACGCTCTCCTCACCCACTAATGTTGGATCATATCGTTGTTTTTTCCACCAGCTTTTGACGAGGAACACTTAAAATGGCATTGTCGTCACTGACCTGTGTGTCAGTACCGGAAGTGTAACCTCAACTGCGGGTGTGTTATTTACACTAGCGTGTACACTTTTCATATGGGGACTCACGATTTTATCCAGATTTGAGACAATGCAAACAACTCATTCACCTTGTGTGGAATTCTTCACGTTCTTTCTGCGCCTGAGCTCTAGTCATCACATATACCTGTTTACTGAACCCTTCGGACATTTGTCATCTATATCATGACCTAACACCACATCATAGTCAAGGTCTTCCACACAGCCATTTGCACTGTACCAGATACTACGGGAGATTTTAAGTCTAGTTTGGCCAAGTGGAAGTATTACAGTACCCCAATATCCCTTTAAGTTCTACAGTACGCCCGCATAACACGCACAGGGACTAAAGTTGCACGCACCACACAGATGCTCCGCATGCAGAATCGCGCATATTTTACATTTTTGTCTTCAAGTTCCGCTAACGAGACACTTGTTCATTCGCGCACGGCGCACACAGGGTTCTGCATAGTCTGTCTTGTTATATACAGGATTGGTTTTTGGACCAGAAGTGCTCGATCGAGCCACCGGCTTTGGGACACGCGCTCTTTATATGACCTGGTGTGCCACCTTGGAACCAGTCTTAAATTTTAGCCTCGTGATCTAATTTTGGTGCCTGTGTACGTTGACTGTGTCATTTGGAGTTGCACTACGCTGAATGAACAGGTGCAAATTTGCGCATGCGCACTGGTACCTAACAACATTGTACAACTTTGGATATGTGTCCCGTCTGACCACAACTATAGCATTTCACAACTGGCTTGAATTTTTGCGCAATTTGGTTGGGCCCATGCCTATTCGATTTTCACCATTTCTCGCGCTATGACTTCTTTGCCATATGCCTACGCCACGGTTCATGAGTATAATTCAGCTTCACGAGCCAAGTCTTTGGCCGGTTTGACTTGCTTATCCTTCAGATAAATGGCTAAATCCCTGGCAGTTTAGTAATGGCCTGTTCATTAATTATCAATTCTTTTAGAGCCTGAAAATCCACCATGCGAATATCCGCAAATTTGCCCACCCCTTCAGTAGTAGTATGTCAAATCATTCACCCATTCAGATATCGTGTCCGTGTGCTTGTGACACGTTACAAATTTCCGCGTACATTCTGGCATTTATTTCATACTTGGCCAATATGGCTGCCTTAAGAATTTCATAGTCTTGCGACTCATTTAGGTGAGATTGCAAAACTACCTTTGCCTTACCTGACAAACCTAGGATCAAATGCCTAGCCCATTGTGATCTGTGCCAGCCATTTGTCTCAGCAAGCAATTCAAAGGACCTAAGATATACATCTATGTTCTCATCATCTCGCCAACGCGAACACCATAGATCTGGTTTACTTTGTGAATTTTGTGGATTACTTTCATCATTTGTCTCTTTAGCCTTTCAGCTATTTCAAGTTTACGCAATTCAGCTTGACCTCTCTTTCCTCTTTATCCTCATTTTCTTACACGCTTCTATTCTATTGAATTTTTCATTTGCAAATCCAAATTGTAACCAATGTTCTTTGGGCAAACCCTCATGAATACGGCCGGAGTTGGGTTCACTCTGTAGACACTCATCTCCGTCCAGTTTCCTTACTTCTTGTAATAGGCCTTTGACACAATTGATGAAAGAAATCTCTGACTTAATAAAACTAGTATACATACCAAAGTATTGTTCATAGATTCGGATATTAAACATGCCAAGTTGAATAAGCAATATATCTAAATTAATACAATTAAATTTCACATAAAACCCTTACGAACTTGAAATTAACACTTTAGCCTCTGTGTGTACTTATTATAGACGCCCTACAATATACACTTATCTTGCCTGTACTTTTCTCAGCGCAATCAAGGAACACTATTTCTTGCTGACTGCTTCCCGCTGAATGAACGCCACTTTTCCCGCCAAAACACACAAAGGATGCTATACATACACAAACTGGTTTACACATAATTGTTGAAATGTCGATCATTTCTTCCAATTGCCAGCTCCACAATTGAATACACCTCCACAAAGAACTTAACTTTGTTAGTCCGTCTATGACCCACTGCTTCCAGTATAAACACCCCTATCCCGCAACTTTATTTAAAGTCTGTCAACACGACGCCGCCCATTTTAAAACACGAACAGTTCAAAAGCTGCTGCTTGATGATGAACACTTCAATTTTGTAGAACAAAGGATGATGTGAATTCCCACAAAGTTAGTAGCTTTCGATTACAATTTTACCTACTTCTTCTCCTTTTCCGGCTGCCCACCGTGTTGATGTTTGTTTTTTCCGCGTTTTAACCAACGGCCGAGAACCACATTTAACCGCACTTAGGTATATTGAAGAAACCGATACACACAATTAAATGTGCGGAGCCTTTCCGTCTCATTAGAGTCCTTGTAAATTAGCACCAGACACTCTTGTATCATTTCATCACCTATTTAAATACATTCATGACTGCTCTTTCCTTTACATCCATCCCGCCGACCTCCAGACAAAGACGGAACGTTAAATTCTGCACTCAATCCAAGCTATTATATTGACAATCAATGACGAGCTTTTGCACGCATGCTCATACACCACATCACATGTTCTAGCACATGTGCCTTTATTAAAGCCTACCCTATTAAAGCAATTTCACAGTGAATCATGGGTCAGTGCACAACAATGGCGTTTTTTCTCATCCACACCCAAGCTTTTAACTTCAATGCACTACCCCATATTGTCTGCACATTTTTATATGCAACATAAGTTAATATCAAAAGTAACATTTTATATTTAATTCAAATTTTTTCAACAATAATTTATATGCCCAAGATACCTATTTTCCACATTAATACACCTGACAACATGACACCAGGGGGGGGGGGGGGGGGGGGGGGGGGGGGGGGGGGGGGGGGTTGGGGGGGGGGGGGGGGGGGGGGGTTGGGGGGGGGGGTGTTGGGGGGGGGGGGGGGGGGGGGGGGGGGGGGTTGGGTTGAAAACTCTATTGTCGTATTAATGCCTTACATTTAACTATTTAATAAGCAATAGATTTTTGCTGAAAGAATTTAAGTTTCAAGTAAATTGTTAAAGTAGAGAATTATCAATAATGACAGGTGTGATCCTCTAGCTAGTTCAATGAAAATGATGGCACGTCCTCCAATTGTGTTCTTTATAAACCGTCACAAAGGTGAGAAACTTGTATCTGTATAAGTCATCTGCCGAGCAATGACTTTCATGTTACAAAGCTATTTTAATTTCTTTTCTGTAAAAAGAAGTGACTACATGTATGACATTTAAATCACATGTGGTCCACTTAGTTCAATTTCGATATTTATCACAAAACTGCAGAAGGTAGAGTAACAAAATGACTTACGGCAAAGTTTTTTGATTGTTGCGATCATAATTGTTTCAGAATGCGACGTAGGCTCAATCATTGCATGTTTTTATTATTCCTAATACCCTATGTGCCACTTAATAATCTACCAAACTAATATCCGGTGCATTGTTTATTCCTTAGTCTTGTTAATATTTAAATGGTATGCCATTAAATACAGCATTCACATTACTGTTTGATCGCTCACCGACAGCAAACGGCACAAAATGATTTAACTTTGTAAATCCCATTGCGAATGGGTGAAACACAGATGCCTTTATAATCGTTCATATCTCTGGTTTGAGTGGCTATGTCATGGATTTGCACAATTTATATAAAAGATATAATTATATTCACCATGGAGAATGAATTCACAGCTTCAGTAGTTTTTGATAAATCAGGTTATCGCTGCACCACCTTTTGGGGACACCCGTATGACGTGTTTCATTTAGATGACTGTATTTGGTAATTTTGATTTCCCATGTTCATGGTGGTATCTTTCAAAACTCAGTAAAATCGACATGGTGCAAAATATTTTAGGGTGTATTAACACTTAAGTGCGCAAGAGGTTTTCACTACGTTTGGTGCCCGGGGGGCATGGGACCCCCCGTAAGAAACCACTTTCCCCAAAGGATTTTGCACTAATTTATACCACATATGAAGGGTCTAAGACAACCCCAAATCATCAATAAAAATTGAAATTTGTTATTTTTCCATCGGCTGCTATTCTTTTATGATGAGCTATGGCTGTACGTTCTGGAAGATCTGGTGTTATCTTCGCATTGTTCCTTTAACTATTATGCAACAATTCTCGTTCTTGACGTCGACCAAACATCGATGGACCTTCAAATCTACCACCTTTTCTGTCATGTAGAGCCTACCTCATTGATTAGTCATGGCTGAAAAACCTTTTTGGTTAACGTTTTTAATTCTGCGAACGAGGATGTTCGAGGTAAAACCAAAACATCTGCTACGATTTGAACATTAATTCCTTCGCCGTGGTCATGGGGTACTGCTGTCTGGTGATGTGCATCCTTGTCCTGGACCAGTAGCAAGATGAAGATCACAACTGAAACTACTGATACCTCTGAGAACTTTAGAATTTTCAATAACAAATGCTTGAACTTTATGCATCTAAATGCCCGTAGTATAATGGCAACTGGTAAATTGGATGAAATTTTATTTATCTGAATCTAATGCGGCTGTGTTGCCTGTAACTGAGACGTGGCTTGATGATACAATTAATGACTCTGAAATTAATATTCCAAATTATAATTTGGAACGTATGGACCGTAATAGGGAAGGTGGAGGGGTTTGTTTCTACATAAGATCTGATATTGCATACAATCTAAGATCTGACCTCTGTCATAAAAATATTGAAGCTTTGTGGATCGACCTTATGCTGCCAAAAACAAAACCGATCCTCACCGGTGTTTGCTATCGTACACAACAGCAGTGCAATTTTTTTTACCATTCTGGAGGAGGTTTGTTCAGGTAATTCAAGCTTCAGTGAATAGTGGAGGGGCCTATGTTCTCCAGAGAGCGATTTTATGAACTTCTTGTTAATTGTTGGCAACCATTATAAATGTATTGTACTAGGTCTGACTCTTCAGAAAAACGATGTTGCCATTTTTTCCGTTGACCTTTAGTGAACCTGACACGAGGTCAAGGTCAAAATGGTCATACATCGTCCAAAATATATCGACCTTGATATCAAAATGTGGCAAATTTCACAAGGAATATTGTATATGATATTTATTTTGTTACTTGAGCTTTTGTTTTCTTGTTATATGCAAATAAGCTAATAAGAGACAATAATATGCATAAATTTGTCTTATTCAGACCCCAGTCGGGTGAGTCCTGTCCAAAGCAAGAGTTAGGCCTCATGTTTTTGCACAATGTATAGTGAACCTTACACAACCCCATTATACCATGCTATTAATGTCCATGGCTAAGCAAACCAAGTTGTTTCATGAACATGTACAAGAGAAAATGGTTGATGTAGTCTATATCCCTAGTCTTACCAAGCCTTTTTTTGTAACACGGTTTACCAAGGGGGGTGGTTACCACCCCCTCGAGAATTCGTTATAAAGCACCCGATGCTTATGATTTTGATACCAGTGGATAGTTATGGTCCTCCTCTTTCCACTGATATCAAAATAAGTACCAACATACCTAGTATGGCGTCACAATGACGTCATAAAATCATTGTGCCGACAAAATTGGCATTTCCATAGAAAATAGGCGAAAATCCAATTTTGGGCTAAAAATCGTAGGAATATCGGATTTTCATGCGGTTTTCAGCTCTAAATTATGGCAATTGACTTTTACAAAAACATAGAGTTTTAGATTAGATATAAAATATCTGTATGTGGCAACCCCCCTCACCCTTCGACTTTGAAGGCATACCCTAACCCCGGTGAAGGTACTACCTTCACATTTTTTCGCTAAAATGACCAGAAAGGATGAGAGAACGATTAACCATAAGCTTTTTACGAAAGCTTTTGGCATTTTAGCACACCGGAGTAAAGTTCACTGGGGGTGGTCACCCCCCCCCCCTTTGGTAAGACGAGGGTTAAACCAAATCTATGGAATGAATTGTTGTAATAACCGTGAAACAACCACTACAGAGACAAAAGTT